>CM051237.1:410776121-410931121 GCA_027917425.1 Gastrophryne carolinensis | reverse complement strand
ACCTGACCAGAAAGATTCGGTCATCTTGAATCACACGAAATTTGGGTTCATGCCCACACGAATTTTCCCTGAAATTCGGAGCGAACACTGGTTCTAATGAACTGTTCACTCATCTGCAATCTTTATTATTTTTCTAGGGAAAACGTTCAAGACCAAGCATTTTAATCCCTCAAATCAAAAAAGTTACAAAGTAGGATGTTCTGTTGTCCCGATGTCTTTCCGCCAATCTCTCCAGCGTATGACATCTCGCTTCTCGATGCAGGGAGGTGCCTTTTATACCGGGAAAGGGAGCTGATGTAAGTTCACTCTCTGGTATAAATAGCCCCTCCCTGTGGCAGGGAGCGAGACGCCAGGAACCCACCATGAGGCGGAGGATGTGTGTTCCCATGATGACACTGAGGCCAGTTGGAGGATGAGGACGTCGCCCAACACTGGAACGGCAACTGAGGTAAGCTTATCTTTTTATTGCTTATGAGTGAGTTCATTCAGATTTCTAAAGGAAATTCGGGGGGGTCGCCCAAATCAAACTTTTAATAAGTTTACTATCTCTAAAAAAGATATAACTAGCAACACTTAGCATCAAACACCCAGCCTAACTCTAGGTAATGAAAGCTGTTATTCTTGTAAAACTGTCTAAATGTGATGACATCTCCAAAATGGAAGCTGTTTGCACATAGAAGATCGCGTTTCAGATCAAAATTACCGGCAAAGCTAAAAGCTTTCAGCGAGACATCTTAAAAAGCAGGAAAAATGGTTTATAAACCTATCCACTTCCTTCTGAAAATAGTTGGATGTGCTAGACTCTTTATTTACGATAACTGAGCGATTTGGCTGAGGAACACATCACACCACACTCCATATATAAATGTCATCTACGCAGCAAAGGCAGCTGGGAAAACACAAGAAACAAGGCTGGAATTGTCAGGGAATGTTAGACAACATGGGTCATTTTTCAACCCCTGACTGTCCTGGTGACACCTGAATCCAGTATGGTAATAAATAATAGAGTTAGCCATGTTCCATATAGAGCGGCAGCCAACAAGTAATATCACTTTTCTCATTTTGCCAGTGTAAACATGGGAATGTTACCGTTCACACAAGTCAAAATGTCCGGCTAATTTAACTGTATCCAAGTTTCAAATACATTTGCAATTGGCAGGACTTTCAAAAAGCCTTTTGGTAGGACTGCAGCCTCTTGCCAGAGATTCCCTGCTGTGCAACCCGCATCGTTGTTTTCTAGTAGACTGTATTCAAGTGCTGTAAGGAACATTTTCTTTCTTAATGATCAGGTTGAGAGTGATCATTATTAGAACTCCCGCTAAGCATCTTCCTTTTCCTGAAAAGACATCCCAACCTAATTCAGTGCATATGCTCGCTATGCTCTTATTTGTACTCACGCAACCCACTGTAGACTAGTGATGAGCCAAAACGTCCCACCAGGAGAAACCATTGTTGGGGCTCTCAAAATTATCTTTGCGACCCACCCTCAGCTAAAACTCAATTAAACTATAATAATATAAAATATTGATCAAATAACGAAGTTAAAATAAACTCCAGGCAAGCCAGAAACACTATTTTAGTCTAGGATCTCTTGTACTGCCCTGTTGGTGGCCCTGGTCATTGCCTTATTCCTCTGGTGCTCTAGTGGTGGAGTGGAGGATCCCCTGGTGCTTTGGTGAGACAGTCCAACACTATCTGCCTCTATTCTGTTCTAGTGCCTTTCTTTTTAAATAGTTTGCAATATTCTTGTTCTGCATTACCCAAATTCAAATCCATTTAAAGGGCTCGATTCAACAAAGGTCGAAAATGGATTGCGATTTTTCTATATTTTTTTTATGAGTGATTCAGCTACCTGGAGCCATTGTAAAACACGAGTCACTTGAATTAAATTCGAGTGCGATTGTAAAAGTGCGAATTAAATTAGTGGATCGAAAAATTTACTACTGCATTTTACAATTCGAAAATTTTACTACTGATTCAGGTGGACTTGATGAGCCACACACATGATATAAATTAGAGTGTTTCACACTAGTTTTTTGATGCTGCTTTCAGCAGGAGAAAACTCATTTTGCTCTCTCACAATGGAGCCCTTCTACTATCTTTGCAATGGTAGTAGACTCTAATGGTAGTAAAAAATTCAATTAATAAGAAAAAAGCCTGAGAATTCCACTGTTTGTGAATCACTAGTTAGGAAGACAATGAAAGTCAATGGCACTTTTTACCCTTTTTTACTAGTAATAAAAAGTTCCATTGACTTTCAGTGTCTTCCTATCTGGTGATTTGGTAACAGTGACATTCTCAGGCTTTTTTCTCATGAATTAATTTTTTTACTACCATGAGAATTTTTTTCAATGATTTGTGAATCGAGGCCATTGACTTCGAACATATTGCAGATGATGTGGCGCAGAGAAGGCGCACACTACCCATTCCCATATTTTCTGAGACGTTTGGAAGTGGATCAGCTGCCATATCAAGCACTTTTCCAGCTTACTAGGCTAAATCGTGCAGCTTTGGAATCCATATTTGGCACCATTAACTGGTAGAAGACCTTTGGTGCGCTCCCATACTGGTCAAATAGCAACTCCTCACAATGTATTCATCATTACTGCACAGCGACTGAGTCGCTAAGAACTAGTGACCCATGGCCGAGCACAGTGACTACTAGCGGGCGCTATGAAAATGCCTGCTTTAGACGCTCATCTGTCGCTACCTGGCGTTAGTGATGAATCAGCCTGTTAGTGAACTTTTTTCACCTGGTGCTGAACTGATTCGAAGCCATTGAGTCATAATATCTTATAAACTTTAACCCTAAGGTTTAAAGCTGTTTGTTTCTGGGAGAGCTTTTTCTCTAGATCCACGCTGCCTATATTTATGATGGTCAGAGTTCTCCTTTCAAGGAGGACATGATTCATAAGAAACACTAATCAATGTCACCGTGGTAATAAAAAAAGAAGAGACATTTGCCAATACTATAGACAGATTTCAGTTCATCAATAAAACATTAGGGGGAAGAAAGCGTGAGCAGGGTAATATATAAGCATGTCGGCTACTCTGCTGCGGAGACGCTTGCAGGGACTTGCACGTGTCAGTCTATATTTTTTCCTCTGATGGAGGAAGAATGGAAACAGCAAGTCACATCATCCAGTCTTACCAGACCAGCTCTGTGAAAATGGCGAAAAGGTGTTTGCTTCCTCCTCTGGCCTGACCTTATTTATGTGTAAGTGAGCAATCGCCATCCTCTTTCTTCTAAAATATATTATTAATACATGGCTTCATGGAACATCATCAAGCTGAAATGTAGTGATGATGTTCACTGCAAATAGCGTGGAATTAATATGAGTCACATCACTCGGGGACAAGAGGAATGCCATGATATAATTATTTTCATTATTATTATTATTATTATAAATATAATAATAAAATATAATAAAATAATAATTATAATAAAATAAAAATAATAATAATTATTAATAATAATAATAATAATAATAATATAGAAATCCAATGCAATGGAGATGTGCATTCAGATCTGGCTGCCATAGATCAGGTGGAGGAAGAAAACCTGCGGCTCACTATATAAAAATTCCATGCCAGCGGGCTACTAAGGGGCCACCAGTTGGGGGGTGGTTGGCTGCTGGCAAATGGCAGGTGACTTTTCGTCTATACATAACTGAGGGCAGACTTTAGTGTCTGGGACTCACCTTTAGAACATTTGTGCCACACTGTATTGTCTCTGTGTGTACAGTTGAGATGCAGCAAATTATCTATAAAGTGCCACAGAGTCCAGGGTACTGAGCACTTCTGTACTTTTGTTGCTGACTGCTCATCCTCTGAGCCTTGGATTACCAGCCCCCAAGCCTAACCTATTGTAGCCCTAGAGAGAGGTGGGTCACTTTTTTTTTTTTTTTACTTTTTAGTTTAAAAAAATAGTTTAAGCTAAAAAAAATGTAAAAATATTTTTTTACCTGATTAGCACCTTAAACTTGGTTTAGTTGAGCTGCATCTCAAAGTCTGAATCTAATAATGAACCAAAATGAAAGCCCATCGCTAGCTTGTATCTTGTACCTTGCACCATGATCCCCATGAGTAAAGCCAGCTCTCTGCCTCTCCAGAGCAGGGAATTGCAGAGTAGAAAGGGCGCTGGAATTTGCCTGCTTTTACATTTTGCAAACATCCATAAAACAGGACAGATGCAACGCTTCAAGTTTTGTAAGCAAGCACATATAAGCTTAATGAGAAGCAAATGATATAAACATTCGATATTAGACTTTTGGTATAGAGTTAGGGTGATTCAGGTGAAGGTGTAAATAGCCTACAGAACAAGGTGATGCTCTCAGGCCTGAAGCTCACGTCTTAGAGGCTGATTCATTAATAGCGCCAGGTAGCGACAGATGAGCGACTGTAGCAGCATTTTCAGAGCACCCGCTAGTAGTCGCTGTGCTTGGCCGTTGTTCGGTAGTTGACAGCGACTCAGTCGGTTTGCCATAATGTTGAATATTGGGTGAGGAGTCGCTATTTGACCGGTTCCGCGCTGTATGGGAGCGCATGATAGCAACTGGCCCTAGCGACCGTCTCCCACCATATTCATTAAAAAATCACGCTCAAAAACTTCTTGCGCTATAAAATGCACGTTTAAACCCCAGAGCGCTGGCGGCGATGGGTTAAAAGTAGTTTTTTAACCCCCAAACAACCATATATTTTTTTAAGTTTTTAAAATAATTTTGTAATATGAATACATTAATATCAGACCTGTAATATCAATTCTGTACATTTTTTTATTTTTTATTTTTTTTACCTTAAAAAAAATATCTAACATGGCAGAAGTGGTCACAGAATTTTTCACATTTAAAAAAAAAAAAAAATTCATAACAATTAATTATGAATATTTAAAGATTGTTCCATTGAAATGCATTGGAGAGCGCCAGGTAGAGAGAGGTCATACCTGTCGCTGTTCAAGGTCGGACGCTGGCGCTGTGGGCTGAGGCTGGAATAATGATGAATGAGTGGCTATCTGGCGCTATCTCAGTCGCTAAGCAGGATTGGCTTGATAAATGTGTGATTGTGGTGGGGAGCCGGCGTTCTCGTGGCGGGGCCCGTCATTACCGGCCGCTCACCAGTCGCTACCTCTCGCTATCCCTTGTTAAATAAGGGCCTAAGTAAGCAAATGTTTTTTTTTTCTTTAGATTTACCAGGTTAGGTGGTTATTTTTATGGTTTCGGTATCTGCAAAAGGGTCTTTTAATTGAATGTAATTTACTTTGAGTCTCCTCTGCTGGAGTGAGAGTCGTATCTGAGTATCCGAGAGGTTGCATGTCTCACTTGCCTGTCTCCTCATGAATCTGGCTGTTGTAGTGTCCTGTGCTGACTCCTGGATATTGGATTGTGACTCAGAGTGAAAGGCTGGGGCATGCTTAGGCCACTGAGATGTTTCTCACCCACCTGTAAATAAACGGGTCAGCAGCTACAGCAGTCACGCTGATCAATAACTGTGTCCTTGTGTCGCACAAGCTGTGCCCTGGAGAGGTACGCATTACTATTCTCTGCTTTGGAGGAATAAAAAAACGTTGTGAATGTATCCTTAAAAGCACAGCAGCTATTAGATACAGTATATAGAAGTCAAACTGCGGAGGACTATTCTGCGGAGGACCATTCTTAAACCTGACCTTCACCCTTAATAAGAGCCTATATTATATTTTTCCCCCACCCGGTACATACAGATTGCCCACATAAAAAATCATCCTACCTGCATCTACTGCATTTAGGAGCCTTTAAACATCCAAGATGGTGGCCCATGGAGTCTCAAAGGACAGTCAGTAGTGAATGTTTGTTGCACAGAGTGGGAAATGCTCAGAAGCAATTTAGCATAGGCCTAAGTGGAGCACCCAGAGATTATTTAAGGGCACAGGGCGTTAGGGGGCCTGCTACAGATGGGGCGAACATGTAGTTAAGGTGCAGGAACAATGCTTTGCCTGGCTTTCTGGGTACTCCTGAGCTGCTACCGAACTGTTTGTGGCCAGACACTCACTCCCCTCTTCTCTTGCCACTGAGTTCTGAGTTTCATTAACTTCCGACACCAGTGTCCCCTCTTTCCTGGCCCTGCTTTTGTTTGAGCACTCCCACTTGAGCACTCATCCAAGCAAGAAGCGGTCTCGACCGCGAAGCGCAGGTGTTGTTCCCCCGCTGCCCCTGGTCTTCCTCCCCGGCTGCTATCTATGCATATATTGGCTAAGTATTATTCATTCATTTGAATTGGTATACGACTGCCTACTCTCCCATTTGTTTTCTTTGGCACTTTGGTTTTTACATATAGCACAGGGGTTTTCCCTATGTGGAATAGGTGTTAATTATTGATAATTATTATGGTGTGGTAGGTTTTGTGCCGGCACAAAAAAACAATTAACTCACGGTGTATAATTTTATTATGGTTACTGTGTTTGTATATTTTGCACATTGATAGGACAAATAGTAGGATATATTTTAATCTTGGTGTAGAAGCAGCGCTGTGATATTTATGGGTTATTTTGAGGAAAAATGATGCTGGGGCTAGAGCGGGGGTGATTTTAAAGTGTCATAATTGTTGGTTTTAAATGTTTGTTTGTGATATTACTTTGAATAAATTATTTTGTAGACTGTTTATTGGTTGTGCTTCCTTATTGGTGGCACCTGGGGGAATAACATATCCCAGGCTTCACCTGTTTTGTACACTCCCACTTGGTATATACACATTTCTAATGCTGCTTAGCATCTCCTGAGGCAAACAGCGGCCATTCAAGAGTGGCACAAAAGACAGCTGGAGCAGCGCTGTTCTCCCCCATGTCTAGGAGTCCAGACCCCTCTCGATCATCCCCTTGGGTGCTTCCTTGGGCTTAACTATTGCTAAGTATCCCATGTGACTGCTATGGTTTCTGTGGGCCCAACTTACATGTTCTTTTCTGGAGGATGGGTCACCAATGGTATAAGCGGACATTTGTTGTGATAATCAGGCTGTTTACTGCCAGGAAGGTCTTACGGACTGGGGTTGAAATGGATTTAGACCATTCTTGGTCTTTCTGGTGATTCTCCAACAGAAGATACCTCATGCCTTTGGGCATGGGGTGTCCTTGGGATCCCTGGAAGAACAGCTGACATGCTGAAAGATGAAGAACCTGGTACACTTACAGGAAGGGAGGCCAGGCACTCAGCCCCAAGTCTGAGATTGCCAGCTATTATGCCTGTCATGCCTGGCTAGTAGCCCCTAGTAGACCAGATAGGCAAAATCTGGGTTGAATTTACGACTGACTCGGATCCGGAGCCCATGACTAATTACATATCTATATATATACACAACCACACAACCCCCAGGTGTTTTGCACCAACTAAAATGATAAATGTAAATAAATTGTTGTGTGCTATCTAAGCTCAGAGGTGACAGAAAACAATATATAGCGCAGTAGACGGTATTCTGCTAGAGACAATCACCATATGGAAATGGCAGCCTCTCTCCAGGGAACACAATGTACCGCTCTGTATATAACCTTGAAGTAAGGAAGTGGAAAGTGTATCACAATTTTATGAATGTATTTTTCATGCGCGCAGTGTTGTTGACAGTGATATATCATCATTAGTAGGTTACACATTTGATATGGCCATTTTTCAAATTTTGAAGGCCACGAAGCAGTTTGGAAACCACAGTGCTAAATAGCTGTTATCCCTACCAGAGGCCGAGCACACCACATTCACCCCAGACGACCCTTTACAACCTGTATGTGTGCATCCGTTTTTCATTTTCTAATGCACAAACATTTTGATCCTGCGGGGGTCTGTGTGATGTAGGTTGAATGTTCATGTAAAGCTTGTTTAGTTAATATATACAGTTTGAGAGCAAGCCTTGGCTTTGCTGGAAAAAAAGGAAAACACATGAAGAAAGACGCACACTACAGTTCTCTAACCACTAAGCCATGAGTGCCCCACAAAAGTTCCAACGATAAAAAAACGAGCACAGAAAATAAATGGCTAAAGTCCCAGTGTTGCTAGTGCTGCAGTCACAGCAGTCACCCCTGTGCTTTAACCACTTCACCGCCAACCAATAGGGTAAGTTTCAGGACATCACGCCGGCCTTTGGTTGGGAGGAACCCTGTGCAGGATATCCGGATGGAGCCCGAACATACATAAACATTCATTCAGACAATGTCATGTGTGTAGGACCTCCTTCGGGTTAAATAGTATTTCATGCAGGGTGGAGGGATTTTCTAGTCCCTCAGTGTATAGTTTGTGTCCATGGAGAGATTGCCACATGCAGCAGACTCTCCAGCTAATCTCTCATTGGCAGTTACGGCAGAGCCTAAATAAGGATCTGCTTGGCCGGCAGCTGGGGGATTTTTACAGCATTTTCCAAATAATCACTTACATTCCTGGGCACGCATGCTGATGCAGGAACTGCCATGATGTAGAGACAAATACTAAGCAATCAGCCCACCCAGTCTCAGGTGGTGCCCTGGGGAGCACTGTAAAGGATAGTTACATCTGATGCTATGTATTATTTGTGTCCCCAGTCCAACTTTATTGAGTGATTGAGACAGCACATCTCTTAAATAAATGGCATGGAGATTAAAGATGGACTAAACGCATCATTATGTGACCTTTTTCCTTCCACTCACTATGCAAGGACCTGACAAGGGTAAACACCTGAAGAGACCGCTGTGAGTGTGCCTGTGTAGACCTGGAGATGGGCTGGAGACTGCAGGTGGGAAGGAAGACTCAGCCAGTAAGTCATGGGTTGCCTGCCCTGAGAGAATCTACTCCTAGATATGGGATTGGAGTAAGTGTGAAGGGACTAATTGCTGGAGTTCCCTGAGTGCAGGCATGAGTGCTGTTTGGTCCCCTTACATGTGAAGAAAAAGAATGTAAAAGAGATATGACGGGAAAGAGACAGAAGGCACATGGGAAAAAGAAGGAGAAAATGCATAAAAGAGAACAAGGAAATGTGGAGATGAGAGAAAGTCAGAGGAATATGGGTGTTGCAGAGTGTGAGTGCTGGGTGCCGCATCAGAAAGGTGTAACAGGAACTGGCTTTACTGGAACATGCGTGAACCTTAACATGGTGGCAAACACAGACAGGAAACGGCACAACCCAGTGTCATAACTTGTCAGAATTGTAAACTGCATTAAAATTAGCAAAAGTCACAAATAACATTAAGTTGACCAAAACCCAGGATTTTGACTATCCTTTCTCCAGGGGGAACCAGATCGGGGGTGCTTCGTTGTGTGAAACCCCCCAGATCACCCGATCTCACTCACCTCTTCCTGGTCCCACAGCGCGTCTAAGAGCAGCAGCTCTGACAGCCGCATCCTCCGCTTCCCTCTAACAGGGAGCATGCCCGTGCCGGCAAGGGCATGCTCCCTTTTAGAGGGAAGCAGAGTGTCCCCGGGGAAAGGATCAAACCCAGGATAGTCAAAACTATTGACTATCCTGGGTTTTGGTCCACTTTAAGAGACAAGCAGAATTTGTGGCAAAGTGTTGTATCTCCAACCACTCTTCTCAACAGCTGAGGCTTAGTCGGTTAGGCCCATTTTCTTTGTAAGCCTCGGGTGAAACACCGGTCAGGGACTAAGTAAGGATATCTGCTGCCAAATCCCTAGTAGGGCAATAAAGTAACTCAATAGGTCCCTGCTCTTGAAGTTCCTCGGTCTCAAAATGCTGATTCAGGGTTTGCAGTATTTCTGCTTTGTCCCCTTCTTGCTCAAAATAAATCAGGATATCACCCACATAAATGAGCACATAGATCCATCTGTTTGCCAATTTCTTTGTGTATAAGCAGGGGTCTGCTTTATTCCTCTGAAAGTCCTCATTTGTACAGACTTCATTTATTTCATATTCCATGTAATGGCGGCTTGCTTTAGATTGTATATACTCCTCTGGGGTCTGTATGGTTGGTGGTTGTTCCATGTAGATGTCTCCTGTTAACTTGCCATGTAGAAATGCTGTTTTCACATCAAAGTGTTTCACTTGCATTTTCCTTGTGGCAGCTACTGTCAGCAAAGTCCTTATTGTAGCATGTTTGACTAATCTAGTCTAATCATAGTCCTGTTCATATATTTGAGAATATCCCTTGGTTTATATCGCTCAACTGTGCCATCTCCAATGTACTTGACCTTAAAAGTCCATTTACAGCCTATGGCTTTCCTTCCAGATGGTAGATCTGTAAGTGACAATGTTTTAGTGTCATGAATGGATTTTATCTCTTCCTTTGCAGCCTTTATCCATTTCCTGTATTCGCCTTCTGAAAGCTGAGATATGTCTTCCCAAATTGAAAGTTTATTAGTACTGGTAGTACTTGTCTTGTATGAGAGATGTACAGGTCATTTACCTCTGTTTACTCTTGACAACCATCCTGGTTCTGTGTCCGAGCTTGCTTGTACCTGCTCTTCAATACTGGTAGGTTCTGTGCTCATTTCAACTGTTCAGAAGTTACAGATGATGGCTGATCAGTGTCAGTTTTCTCTTCTGTTCTTACTTCCTCTGTTGTCATCACATTGTATCTAAGATCTTCAGCAAAAGTTATGCTATTGCTAATGGTAACCTTGTCTGTTTTGGGATTTAGGATTCTGTAGCTCTTAACATTGTCACTGTATCCAAAAAAAGATCCCCTCAAATTCCCTCTGGTTTGGAGTTTAGTGCATTATTCTTAGGTGTTTTACACCTGGCTCTCATTGTGCCACAGTTCATATGGAGCTTCCTCCACTGTTCTAGAAAAGAGTTTGTTCTGCAAATAAGCGGCTGTCATTGCTTCCTAACCCCAGTATACCCCATTATGCTCTAGTGTGCATGGGACTGTCATTTGATGCTCTATTCCGTTCTGCTTTAAGTACTCCTGTACTTTGTGTTCTGTGAATTTATCTTGATTATCACTCGGAAGTATGACAGGATTTATCTGTACCGTGTTACTTGTCTTTACTACATAGTCCTGTAATTTGTCAAGAACTTCACTCTTGTGTTGCATTAGGTGGGTGACTGTGTATCTTGAATAGTCATTATGAAAGTCACTATGCACCTGTCACCTCCAGTTGTAGGTGGATTTAGGGGACCACATACATCACTAGGTCAAGTGGTCTTGAAGCTCTATTCTGACTGACTTTAGGAAGTGTCACTCTTGTAGCTTTGTCGCACTTGTAGCTTAGTATCTGATGCAACATTCACACTTAACAATAACTGGATAACGGGATACTGTCAGATCCTTTGTCGGGTTGCTCTTTTGTAGTTCTGGTAAGCATTTTGGGTGTCTGTGACTTAAACGTCTATGCCATATGTGTTTATAGTCATTGTGTGTACAAGTGTATAGTCTCACCCTTTCCTTCACTGTGTTGTGGTGATAGAGATAGTTATCCAGCTTGGCACTTGTTATGGTCTACTTGCCACCTTGGAATCGTACAAGAGTCATTTGGCTGTCAGACACTTAGATAAGTATGTTCCTTCTACATCAGAAACATGAAGCACATCCTTCACTGGTTCTGTCCCACATCATTGGGGAATACACGGGTTCCATGTCCATATGCCCTTAAGCCTTGAAATGTATGGTTGCCTGTCACTTTAAATATGGCATTCCAGTTCCCTTCACATGGATCAGAAATTGTGGTTCTGTCTTTCTGTTTAGTATAAGAGGGATGCTGCCTCATTTGCTTTGCTTTTCATATAGTACAGTCTCTCGTTATGTGTCCCTGTTTGTTGCATCTAAAGCACACCCTGAATTCCTTCTCGTGTTTCTTTGTGTTTGTAGCTTTATGAGCGGTTCTGATGTCAGCTTATGTGGAGTCATGCGCAAGCTCGTTTCTTCGCTGATACTCAACTATGAGCCTGGTCTTTACAAATGCTAGTGTCAGTTCTTTCTGGCAACAGCTGCGTGCGCTCACCTCACGTGTCCAGCAATTGAATTGATGAAGCCAGCTATAAAAGTCCAAACTTTTTATTTCAATCTCATTAAAAAGCCATCCAGTAAATACAAGGCGGTTTCAGGAAGCAATAAAATTGGTAGAATCTGGTGTCAGGTAAGCTGCACAACAACATGGTGGCAGTGTGACTGTCTGTCAGCAGCAAATCGGATGGGATGTTTAACTCCTTAATGTGGTTTTTGGGCTATACATTGGCAAAAATATCAGTAGATTTGAGGTTTTGCCCTCCCTGAGCAGCTTGAATGATACTGTCGATTGGCTGATCTCAAAGGTGACGAGTGCCATGCGAATGACGTGCGAATGTTTAGAGATAAATGTATGTGAATGCTTTTATGTATGTTTACTGCCAAAGAGCATAGAACATGATGCAATGCCACTGCTTTAGACTCAACGTCAGATTCAGATGACAGACATGTGTGGCAGAGAAGGTAAATGTTCTACTATACATTGTTATTGCAGTTATAAAAATGCTATGATTTAAATGAGGATGTTTAAAAGTACAGTGATACCCTAATTTATTGATGAGCAGCAAATGTATGAAAAGCACACGTCGAGATGATAAATACAGTAACACCAGAACTACATCTGTTATATATATGCCATCACAGATGTCTTGCTTTCCTTACATGATTCTGGGCGCCAAACATTCAGACTGCAGAATTGTAAACCAGAGTCTCTTTATTGTAAATAACTATATTATTATTATGTTAAATAGTGATATTTTCTTACCTGATTTAAAGAGTACCAACAAATAAATAGGGGTCCAATGTACTCCACAGTATGGGGGCATCCCTGCTTGGTATGCCCCAGAGAATTCTGCATTTCCTTTACCATCTAACCAGGGGGCACTGGTGACCAATCAGGTTAAGCAATAAACCTGAATGGTTACCAACGGTCACATGTGTTGCAGCCAGACTAAAACAAAGAGGTAGTGACTACCAGCTGTCAGATCACTAGGCTTCTCCAGGTAATGGGGTTGCTGAATTAGCCACTATCTGCTGGGACCACACTATTCCCCACTTCTCAAGGTGTAATTACTACAACACAACAACACAAGGTGGATTTACTACACAATCCTACCCCTTTGTATAGTTGCTGCCCCTCCCCCCGGGTCTTACAATGACAAATGGTCATCCACTCTCAGCCTATCACTTCCCTGGAGAATGCCCTTTCCAAAGCTCTCACGCCTCAATCATTCAGCCCAGAAGCACAGACCCACCAAGGCAGACTCTCAAATTCCTGGTGTTGAACCATATCAAAGAGGTAGGGGATGCAAGCGCAGTAGGGAACAGATTCCTTGGTGAGATGCGTGCACCAATCCCATCCCATATCAAACAAGATGGAGGAACTACAACTCTGCGACAAGCGGTCTGAGCTATCACATTCAGCAGTACTCTGCTTGACATCTACTGTCCTGGTAGGAATCTACATATAACCTCAATTGTGTGAGAAAAGCCCTGACCATCTTGGCTGACAAGATCACAGCTTGGGAACACAAAATGCCAGAGGCGTTTCTCGTTGTGTTAGGCTAATTCATTGGGTCCAGCTAAATCAAGAACTACCAAATTTGCATCAGCATTTAACGTGTGCCACAAGGAGAAGAATACACTGTAATAATGTGCTGAAAAGTGCCTATAGGTCAATACCCAGGGCACCATTGGAATTCTCTGATCATTGCTTGATTCAAATAGTCCCAACATACCAACAACAAACAAACAAAGGATGAAAACTATTAAACCAGACACTAAAATAAGTGGACAGGAGAGTCCAAAATGGCCCGTCAGGCCTGTTTTGAAAGCACTAACTGGGATGTATTCACTGATCCTTTGCTGCTGGGTGTATCCCTGTAGCCGCCACTCTGTCAGGCCCTGGTTCCACTCTGTTGCCGCTCCGTGATGCTGCCGTGTAAAAATTGGTTCCATCACATCCAACATGAGATTGGCGAGAACTGGGGCACCACAGGACTGTGTATTGTTTTTCCTGTATACAAATGACATTACCTCAACAGAGGAATCAGTCAAATTCCTGAAGTTTGCTGATGATACTACCATTACAGGCCTCAACAGCGATGATGATGACTTGGCATACACAACAAGGTCAGTAAACTTGGCCAGTGGTGCAAAAATAACGACTTGATTCTCAACGCATCAAAGACTGTAGTGCTAACAGATTTCAGGAGAGCCCCAACATAGCCACTTACAATTTACACTGAGGTTGCCAAGGTGGCGAGGGTAATGGAAAAAAAATTTCTTGGCACAACCATCCCCCAAGACTTGAAATGGGGGGGGCGATAGATCAAACTTACAACCAGGAAGGCCCAGCAAAAACTCTTCTTCCGTCGCTAGCTGGGGATATATGGACTACAGAGCAGTTTGTAATTAGAGCCTCCCTGCCTGCTTGGAACATTTATTCAGGAGCAGGATCAGATCAAGAGCAAAGAATATATTCTGTGATCCCTCCCATCCTAGCCCCTCTTTTTTTAAACTTTTGCCCTTGGGGGCACCAATTCAAAGTGCCACATATTGGAACATCAGCTTTTTCCCTCTAGTTTGTTAGTTTGTTACCTTATTATGTTCCCCCATACGTCTATATTCATCTACGTCAATAGTAAATTCCTTTTTTGTATGCACTATATACTTGGCAACAATAAATCTGATTCTGACTCTTTCAGCATCTGACCAAGGCTGGGGCTGTCCTTTGCTAGTGAATAGGTTCCCGCCAACTGAATGTGTTTTGTTGTTGTGCAGACACATGGACAATTGTGAATTAACCTGCTATAGCCTCTGAATGCTTGTACGCAAGGACGGTCGGTTACCAACTGACACGATCAACTGACAGTCAGTTATGGCTAACAATGCCCAGAATATCCTGACAATACAAAAAAAAACTATTGGTCTTAATGAAAGGTCTATTGCATGATCACAGGAAGGTATGAAGGAGACAACCATATGAACTAACAATGGCATACCAAAATACCACATTTAGCTGTGCAATCAGATGCTTGTATGCTACTACCAATAGCATCCCATTATGAATCAGGCCCATTGTCTGTCGTTGACAGGCAAGCCGGAGGAGAGTAAAAGTTGTCATCATGGTCCATACAGTGAATGTCTGAATGTCTGGGAAGCCAGGTGCATATAACTATACGCACAGCGACTACATGTATGAAAATACTGGTGCTTCAGACATTCGTAGGGAAGACCGGAAAGCTCGTCAGTGGCTCACAGCTTCAGTGAACCGCATAGATGCTAGAACTAACAAAATTCAGAAAATTTAAAATATGTAGCAAACACCTAGTCATGGAAAATATGGCTCTTTATAGCACATAAAACATTTGTTTTCTGTTACCATTCAAACATATGTAGCTATTTTTAGAAACCGAAATATAAGGAATTGTTTGATTTGGAAAGTAACTAGAAGGAGCATTTTGTTTTAATAAGCATTGTATTTTTAAATGCCGCCAGATTACAGTGCTGTGATGTATATAGGCGCTTTGTAGTCCAACAATAAAGCAACAATAACACTTGGATTAACTTGAGAGCCATTCTGAACAAAATGTTACAGCAGCTGTATATTACTGGAAACCCAGAAATAGAGCCATATATGCAGCTGGCCGAGAAGAAGGGGGGCCAACTGCATATATGGCTCTATTTCTGGGAGGAGAAAAAGCAATAGTGATGTGCCAGTGGTAGCAACCTTTCAACCAATCACTTTTCATTCATTCAGGGCATTGAGAGCAAGACAATATTATGTTTTAATAATTTAACAATTGGCAAAAGTATTAGCATAACTTTAAAACACAAGAAAAACTGATGTCAGTATTATGCTAGGTTTAGCAAACAGCTGATAATGTGACCGTTTGCTCAGCGAGCAGACGACCATACAAATCGAATAGATTTTGGTCTTGGTTTTTATTTATTAACCAGCTTTTCAATGAAGATTAACACAGTTTCACTTTGTTGGGTCTTGGAAGACTAGAGGAGGGCAGTAGGTATCCTCTTGACTTTTCTACCTGATTTTGAGGATATAAGGTGGAGAGAGGCACCACAACTGATCCTGAGTCACTGATAATATTGTCAGGATGCCCAGCAAAAACTTATTGGGACAAAAATCAGCCCAGGATTTTACTGGTCATGGTCAGTCTATAAGCCCGCCCCAATGAGTGTGATCATTGGCCAAGACTATAGAATCGCAGGGAAAGAACATGGGTAGGGGTGGATCTGGCTACTCTCAGAGCAATTGTAGAGAGGGTTGTGTGCTCAGGCAGTCGCCCCCCCAAAACAGTTCAGTTCACTGGGAATTCACCCTGTGCTCCTTATAGCCAGTATGTCTTTTTGGGAGCAGATTGCACAGCAGTACATGTATCATGATAGACCTTCTGCTCCATTCCCATGGTTTTAAACCGTCAAAATCAATTATGGTTGTCTTGTATGCTTTGTGGATGTCTTTAACAGACCTCAGATCGGGGTGTCATAGGGTACATACTTTTGTGTCATAGGGTACATACTTGGTTCCATGACAGTGATCATTCTCCCGCACTCTCCTGAAACTGGAAGCTGCATTTCTGTTTCACAGACCAGAGGTGTCCTTTGTACAAGGCCGTCTATTGGTGACTATGGGGGAACTCAGCTGAGCTTGTACACGGCTGCACATCTTTGGCCAGCAAAGGCCAAACAGTGCGGCTACCAGCTTCAGATACTGGACTGCAAGAATCATCAGCACTGCCGGACCAGGTGCAGGTAAGTGTGGGAGCCTTGTGCCTCCTATGGCACCATTGATCTGGGTCCGTCGTCCATAGCGAAAGTCCATAAAGTGAGCTAGTGGCTTTCCCACCCTTTATTTAAACCGGACCAACAGCCTGGCACAGTTGGAAAAGAAGGTAGCTGCCATTTTGGAGCTTCCTCTCCCAGCTGACATAACTGACAATGCACAGTAACAGGAAGCCCAGCAGCACTTCCTGTTTACAGGTGGCCTGTAAATGTATGAAACGCAATCTTGTTTTTAAAATTGACCCCAGCAGGAGTTAGAAAAAGGTAAATTCATTTTTATGTGCTAAATTGCCCTGGGGAGGGATGCATATGAGCACTGTTTGATGTGTTAGTCTGGTTTAAGTCATTTTTGACTGTTGGCTCACTTTAAGATATATTAATAGCGATATAGGCATTGCTTATGGACCAGCCCCCATTTTAAGAGCCAGTGTTGTCTTTACAGTGGAGATTTAATGAAGTAGACCTTCAGGATTGCTGCATCCAGTGTTGGATTGGCCTAACAGAGCACCAGAGGATCCTCTAGTGGGTCCCAGACCACCATAAGGCCAGTACAGGAGGTCCAAGATTAATGGTCCATTCTCACAGAGTGATTATTGAGCGAGAAATCGCTAAAGCGTCAGAAACAAGCACACGCTAAAGCAATCACTCTAGCGTCCGATTGACCAACAATCTGTGGCATCTGAATGCAGTAGTTTAATCGCAGACTTGCTGAGAGAACAGTCACTTTATCTGCCCATGTAAACCCAGCATAACATGTTGTTTTTTGGTTTGACTGGAGTGTTCTGTGAGTTATTTGTTCAGTAAGTTATTTGGTTAATAAACATTGCTCTTTATATTGTGCATCAATATAATTCTTTTAGCTGAAGGGTTTGTCCCAATAATTGATTCCTCTCATGGGCCCAAGGTGCTCTTGTCCGACCCAGGCTGCATCACCCATACCTTAGACGAGTGTTATAGATTCGCCACCGCTGCTCATAACTTGCTGAACTGTGACTCATGAGGCTGGAAGTTTGCTAAGCCTGGGAAATGAGCAGAATCTCTTACCAGGACCATGGTACAGCTCCCCACTTTGCCCAGTGAATTTTATTGGTCCACAGTGGAACTGTCAACATTGATGGCTCTGGAAAGGTAAGTATTTTGCCTGATCTTTGGCTTCTTGCCAAACCTCTAACCTGAGTGGCATCCTGAATGTGGGTAATTAAAGTAACCAAAATCAATGTTTATAGACCTGTTTTAAGAAAATAAGATTTGCTTGTTGAGTCTGTTATCTTAGCTGTTGACAAAAATACAATTCTGTGAGTACTCACCTGTAGAATTGATTTTATAGTATACAGCACGTCCTGTTCCAGTAATTCCTTACGTCTGGGTTATTCCGCCACAAGGTGGCGCTGGACTGCAGAAAGACTTGTGGCCACTCCCGGCCCTATAAATAGCATAGTACCTCCCACCAATTTCCAGTGTTGACAAGCAGTTATACAAGAAGCCGGGAGAATCAAAAAATGGATAAGAACCCAAAATAAACTTGAACAATCACCATACAGAGGTAACCAGGAAAAATGATAACAAGGGAGGGGTGGAACAGGACGTGCTGTATACTATGAAATCAATTCTACAGGTGAGTACTCACAGAATTGTATTTTTCCAAGTATACAGCATGTCCTGTTCCAGTAATTCCTTAAGTCTGGGACATCCAAAAGCAGTGTCCGTAAGGTAGGGTGGGATCCCCAAAGAGCAAAAGCGTGCAGTTTAAACCACTGCCACCTGCAGAACTTTGCGGCCAAAAGCAGTGTCAGCTGAGGCCCTAACATCAACCTTGTAAAACTTGGAAAAAGTATGAACAGAAGACCAAGTTGCGGCCTTACAAACTTGTTCAACAGAAGCCTGGTGCTGAAAGGCCCAAGAGGCCCCAATAGTGCGAGTGGAATGAGCAGTAAGGCGGAAGGGAGGTTCCTTCCCCTTAGCAGAATAGGCTTGCACAACCGCCTGACGAATGATCCACTTGCTGATAGTGGACTTAGCTGGAGGCAAACCCTTCCTAGGACCAGAAGGAAGAACAAAAAGAGCATCAGTCTTCCTGAAAGATTCAGTAGCTACCAAGTAAAATTTCAGAACCCTGACCACATCCAAAGAATGCAGAGTCCTCTCCTTGGAATTAGCAGGATTAGGACACAAGGAAGGCAAGACAATGTCCTGATTTAGATGAAAAGCAGACACAACCTTAGGCAAGAATTCTGGTTTAAAACGAAACACCACCTCGTCCTGGTGTCGCTCAAAATAAGGAGGTTTGATGGAAAGCGCCGCCACATGAAAACGCACATGAGAAACCCCCTGGAAAAAAGTCTTAACCAAACGGTGACTGACAAAAGACTTTTGGAAGAAAATTGCCAAAGCTGATGCATGACCTTTGAGGGTACTAAGTTGAAGGTCCAAATCCAAACCATGTTGCAAGAATTCCAGAATTCTGGGAACAGAAAACACCCGACAGAGAAGAGATTTGGACTCACACCAGGCAATGTAAGAATGCCAGACCCTGTAGTAGATAAAGGACGAGGACTTCTTCCTAGCCCTAATCATGGCATCAACAGCAGAGGCAGGTAACCCCTTTTCCCTCAAGATGGAGGTTTCAACAGCCAAGCCGTCAAAGCCAGCGTTTGTAAATTGGGATGGCACAGCTGTCCCTGAGTGAGCAGGTCTGGATCCTTGGGCAGGACGTACTGATCTACTGCCAATTGCATAATGTCTGCGAACCACACCCTTCTTGGCCAACAGAGGGCCACCAGAATGGCTGGCACCCCCTCCTGGGCTATCTTGCGCAGCACCCTGCCCAACAGCGGGAACGGAGGGAACACATAGAGGAGCCGAAACCCCTTCCAAGGCATTGCTAGCGCATCCGTGACAAAGGTCAGAGGGTCCTGAGACAGAGAGACAAAGAATGGAAGCTTGTGATTGTGACGGGACGCAAACAGATCCACATCCGGCAGGCCCCAGCGACAGCACAGGGAGCGAAACACCCCGTTGCTGAGGGACTACTCCCCCAGCCGAGACATCCCCCTGCTCAGGGAGTCTGCCTCCAGGTTCTCCACCCCCGGACTGTAAAACCGCCGAGATGCAGGGGACATTCTCTTCCGCCCAAGACAGTATCAGGGACACTTCCTTGAGGACTCGCTTGCTCCGAGTCCCTCCCTGATGATTGATGCAGGCAACTGCCGCCTGGTTGTCCGAGCGGATCTGAACAGCCCGACCCCGAAGGTGTGGGGTCAATTGGGCGAGAACCACCCTTACCGCTCTCAGTTCCAGAATGTTGATAGGAGTATGGGCCTCCTGGGGGCCCCACTGACCCTGGAATTTCAAGGACTTCCAGAAGCCCCCCCAACCTGTCAGACTGGCATCTGTGGTAACAGTCTCCCAGCAAGGGGACAGAAAGGTCCTGTCCACCAAGAGGTTCCTTGAGTTCAGCCACCACGAGAAGGACCGTCTGACCAGGGGGGACATAACAAATACCTGATCCAGGGACACAGGTCCCGATCCCACACCGATAAGAGGTGTAGCTGAAGAGGTCTCATGTGAAACTGAGCATAGGGTACCGCCTCGAAGACACCATCAGGCCCACCAGTTGCATCCCCTGCCGGATGGAGGGATGAGGACAAGAAAGACGAAACTGAGCCTGCACTTGAAGACTCTCCACCTTCTGTTGAGGGAGAAAAACCTTGACCTGAGATGTATCCAGAGTCATGCCCAGAAAGGACCTCACCAGTGACGGGGACAGGAAAGACTTGGGATGGTTGATCACCCAGTCGAAGGACTCTAGTGTGGACACCACCATCTGGGTATCCAGTTCTGCCTGATGGAAGGACTGAGACAAGATCAGAATGTTGTCCAAATAAGGAAGAATGCGAATGCCCTGAGATCTCAACAGAGCCATCACACCCGCCAGTACCTTGGTGAACACCCTGGGAGCTGAGGTAATACCGAAAGGTAAGGCCACAAATTGGTAATGCTGATCCTCCAGAGCAAACCTGAGAAATTTCTGATGACCTGGGAAGATTGGTACATGAAGGTAAGCATCCTTGATGTCTACTGATGTCATGAAGTCGCCCGGGCGCAGAGTAGCGACTGCTGAGAGTAGGGTCTCCATGCGAAAATGCTTGAATCTGACAAACTTGTTGAGGTGCTTTAAATCCAAGATGGGCCTGAGGGACCCATCCTTTTAGGTACAGTGAATAGATTGGAGTAGAAGCCCCTGACCCTTTCCCTGAGAGGCACAGGGCAGATGACCCCCAACTCCAAAAGCCCTGAACTGACAGGGGGTTTTGAGCCATCTGGGATTTGATAAATCTTGGGGGCGGCCAGGCTGCAAACTCTATCTTGTATCCAGAGGACACCACCTCCTGAATCCGTCTGCTACACGTAGCCTCCAGACGTGAGCAAAGAGCCGAAGCCGTCCCCCCACTCACATGGGTGAGGGCGCCTCCTCATGCCTGAAGAGGCTTGGGGAGGATTTGGGATTGGGACCCCATGAGAGCCCGGGACGGCCTCGTCCTCTACCCCTGCCCCAATAGTCTCCGCGTGCCCCAGCAAAGGAAACTCCTCGACCAGCCCTGGAAGCACAGAAGTAAGGGAGAGAAGCACCGGTCCCCTGAAAGGGCCGAGACGGCCTCCTACGTTGAGGCAGCCTACCACCCCTGGCAAATAGGTCCAAGCGTTCACCAAAGAGCCGCAGCCCCTTAAAGGGAAAACCAGTGAGGGCCTTTTTAGCAGCATTATCAGCCACCCACTGACATAGCCAGACAGAGTATCGTATAGCAACCAACAGGGCAGAAGTCCTACCACACATTCTAATGGCATCATCCATGGCAGAAAGGATATATGCAACAAATTCATAGCAAAGTAGGAGAGATCTAAAATCCTCACCTCCCGCGTCTTCAGAGGCCCCATCTATGAGACACTTAAGCAACCCTTTAATAGCAATAACCGTTATGGCAGAGGCACAAACCAGGCGCAGTGTAGTCCCCACACAGGTAAAAGCATGACAGGACAGCTGGTCCAAGCGCTGGTCCTCACCATCCCGCAGGACAGTAGTGTCAGGTGAATGCATGACTGATGTGTTAGACAACCCTAGGACGGGCGAGTCCACCTCGGGCGGACAGGACCAGCGCTTAATCACATCAGCGGGAAAAGGATACCTCCTGTCCCAACTCTTGGGCACCCCAGGTAGCTTACTAGGGCGTTCCCACTCCTTGAGCACCAGATTATTAAAGTGATTCTGCTCAGGGAACTCCAAGCGGGGTTTAACAGAATGGAAAAGCTCACCCTGCTGCTGCGGAGCCATGGCAGGAGAGGAAATACACAGCACTTCAAAAATGTGAGTCAATAACCTGTCAGTGTCATCTGAGGACCATGGATCTTCTCCAAAAGGAGACCCGGTACCACCATATAACTTAGACTGTTCCTCAGAGGATTCTGAACCAGAGAAAAATTCCCCCTCCTCGAGGGGGTAAAAGCCAGACAATGAGTAAAGTCCCTTATCCTCCACAGGAAAGAGGGAAGCAGCGTGAGATAAATGCCGCTTCTTAACAGAAGCCTTACGTGGGGCTGACCCAGCAATATGCTTTTCAATGCTGGCCACCCCTGAAGCCAATTCATAATGAGACTCCCCGCCAATGTGCCCCTCACTGGGGGTCAGATGCAAGCGTGGGGGGGGGAAGGGGCGCAGCACCGGGACCCGTAGCAGAGGACCCAGGCTGCAGCGCAAGCACATGTTGGGCACAGGTCAAACACACCCTGACACCATCACTAACAGGGGATATCCCACACGCAACACACAGCTAGGCTTGTCCCAAAGGAACCCCAAGCACATCGTCTCCGGAAGCCTCCATATGGTGATTTAGATAGAGGCGTAACGGCCAGTACAGGGACACAGCTAGCAATAGCCACCCTTTTTGGGATGCCCCCCAAAGCCCGCTAGGGAAGGTGGGAGAATGGTAAGGGACAGGGCCAGGAGAACCACAGTCAGAGGTGACCCGCCTGCAAGACACAATAAGCACACAATAAACTTCCCCAACGTATACATGGTAAAGCAATATAACAAAACCCCCGTAAGGGACTCACGGACCAATCGGGCCGATCGCTCAGAGACCAGACCGCATCACAGCACCGCAAGGACGAGGCCACAAAATGGCGCCGGCAGCAGTACCGAGAGGGGCGAACCACGAGAGCATTACGCAAAACACGTCAAACCGCGGTCCAATCCCCCCCCCGAAGAGCGCGTGAGACGCCGGCGCCATGACAGTAACCTAAAAAATACATAGCGCCTACCACCGCGGAGCAACGTACAACGGTCCGCACAACACCAAAAAAGCACACAAATACAGCCCCCCGAGCGCCCCCTCCCCACGGAGCGGTCACAACAATGAGTCGCGCCCAACTTTCTAGAGGAGAGGGGAGAAGGTTAAAGGGAACCAAGACCCAAGGATTGAGGCTGGGGCATCCCAATGAGGCTCACCATAGAAAGCCTGTCTCCGGCTACCCTTTAGTACAGGGTCTTGCAGCCCGGAGCCGAGCTCCTTCAGCGCCTGACCCTAGTGCTGTTCTACCTTCACCCAAACCGTCAGCCAAGGCTGGGAGGCAGTGGGTCCAGAACAGGTGGAAATCAGCCTGCAGGGCCCTAGGCTTGAAAAGCCCCACTCCCTGCGCAGTAGAGAGCCATCTTCGCAGTCCAAACTGCAGAGAAACACTGGAAATTGGTGGGAGGTACTTGGCTATTTATGGGGCCGGGAGTGGCCACAAGTCTTTCTGCAGTCCAGCGCCACCTTGTGGCGGAATAACCCAGACGTAAGGAATTACTGGAACAGGGCGAGCTGTATACTTGGAAAAGAGCTGATTCAATGAATGTAAAAAGTAAAAAACAAAGTGAACTAATGACATTTAAAACTTCACGGGAACCTTTGAGATCTCTCATCCTGTAGTGTCTTTATGACTCATCACTGATGACTTGTGAAAGAGTCTAAAGTTTTCCATAAAGGCCCAAACAGTCCCACTGCCTGATTGTTCACACCAGTGTGCCAACAAGTCATAGAATCCATGTGTCTTTAAAAAAAAAAAATCACGGCATTCGATACTGGCAAAGAATAGAAATGTCTGTACATAAACTATTCCATACATAAAATCCTGTGGCTTTCATGTCTGCTGCTTCAAATATCTTCAGAAGTGTTCAAAGGACTTGAAAACAAAAAGCTGTCACTCTCTACAAAGCAATAGGCTTGATATGTGACTCAGGTTCCGGTGCTGATAAGGAAAGTGTATGAAAAGGAAAGAACCACCCAGAAGACTGAGAACAAGCATTTCATAGCTTTGCCATATAAACCATTATCAAGGCTGCATTTTATAATTTGTTGGTCATTTGCCCATGTCTATCTACCTCTGCATTTTGTGCTGGAATATTTCATTGTGGATTGCTGTTCTTTTTTTATGGGTTGTTTGCTTAAAGCAGACCTCCAGTCAAGTGGCTTTTAGCCAATGGCCCTAAATCTGGATACTTATTTGAACCCTTTGAATCCTCAGAGTAGTGCCCGCTTTTCCTGAACCTCTGCCTGCTGCCCCAAGCTGAAACAGGTGTCCTAACAGGAGTGTGGCCAGAACAAGACCCATTCAGCAATTGGCCTAACAGAATGGACCTTTGGCAGCGTTCCACCTGTCCTACATTCGGATTTCACCTCAGCCTTAGCAAGACTGAAACTTTAAAGCGGAAGTCTAGTGAACTGAAACCCCTGCCTAATCGGATCAGTGCGTTCCATTCAGTGGCTGGTGCAGGAACGTGGAAGCGCGGCTCTTGGTGGGAGAATGGGTGGTCAGGTCAAATGTCCAAATCATGCTGAGCACTGTGCCAGGGGGTGGCTGGCAATGGGGTCTATTTAGTCCGGACCTCCGGGTTAAATTAGGTTACAGTTCGCAAGCCCAACACTATTAAAAGAACAGTCCTGGCAATGATAAAAATAAGGCAACAGGGATCTTACCTGAAGGCTGTCCCATGTGCCTCTACTTCGATCTCTGCAGAGCGTTTTAGATGATGTAGTAGGTCTCCAAAGTTTGCAGCTGCTTTTGATTCCATTCCTCCATGACTACCTCCAAATGGGGTTCCACCTTCCTCCCTGTCCTTCAGCAAGCCATTGCAGCCATGCTTGCCAGGCTCGCTCACGTTGGGAGTGCTGAAGGACAGGGGAGGATGCGTGACTACATTTGGTATGTGGTCATGGAAAAATGAAAAGTAAAAAAGGGGCAAACTTTGAAGCCCTGCTACAGCATCTACAGTGCAGTGTGGAAGGTGGAGGAGAGGCACGTGGAACAGAGCTCGTTGCTGCCGTATTATAGCCTTTTAATCCTTTTAATAGTGTTGTTCCTGGGAACATGGAGAATGCTTTTGGAGAAGTAATCCCATGTAAATTCCAAGGTCTTTTTTTAACAATTTTTACCAATGTTATTGATGATGTCATTAGCGAGTTGCAATGAACAGCTCTATCAGGCCCCTGATCAATGTTCCGCACACTGCCCTATTGAAGCTTTAGGGGTTGAATCATTGTTCCTTAAAGCCGACCAACAGTCAAAAATGACTTAAACCAGACCAACACAGCAAGCGGTGCTCAGATGCATCCCTCCCCAGGACAATTTAGATTGCTGCACATAACAATTAATTTACCTTTTTCTAACTCCTGCTGTGATAAATTTTAAAAACAAAATGGCAGCTCATGCATCTGTAGGCCACCTGCAAACAGGAAGAGCTGCTGGGTTTCCTGGTTCTGTGAACTGTTAGTTATGTCAGTTGAAACCAGGCAGCAGCATGGTTGAGATGATGGGAAAGGAAGCTCCAACTGTCTTTTTCAAATGTGCCAGGTTTGATTGGTTGGTCCGGTTTAAGTGGAAACTCTAGGTCAATATAAAAAAAGTATTAATATTAATTTTAGCTCCGGCAGTCTCAATCCCACTGCTGACAACCAGATGTTCTTCTGTTGTCAAGCATCAGGCTGACTGCACACTCCCAGACCCCACCTGTGCCCCAGTGTTACCCAGTCATATCGGGTGCATGTCTCCCCCTCTGGGGTATATTCTCTATTGTGACTGAAAGCCAGGATGCACTGTCAACCCAAGGGATCCCAGCAGAAGAACAGATAGATATACGAGTAGCCAGGGCTGCGTGGGAGTAATTACTCTTTTTTCTCAGGGTGTTTTTTGCACACTGGTAACCTTTTGTGGACTGGACCTCAGTTTGATCTTAGTCAAATTTTGGAAATGCATCCATGTATTCCTTTCCCCTTTCTTTTGGGAGAAAGATAAAAACCTGTAAGGGAAAGCTTTCTCAGCGCTGTTTCTGAAACCCCTTTAAGTCTAAAGCAACCAAAACTCTCTTCAGCCCTAGACTCTGAATCGGGATTCCCCACTGTATAAAACTCCTGGGATTGTGCCAAAAACTTGCCTTTCCAGGGAATACCATGGCGTTTCTGGGGCCTGTGGCAGCATCTCAGGTTTCCCTTTACCTAAGGTGGGTTCAGCACCCAGCTATTCAGATAGTCTGTGTCTGAGGAAACCCATGGATGCCGCCAGTGGGCTTGTCAAGTCAGCCGGTAGATTTGGGATCAGCCAATTGGTTTTGGTCTGCTTTAACAGTTAAGGAAGCTGTCGTGAGTGTGGGGGCAGTGAGCTCATTTGCACTTGTGAACAATCTGGTCAAATTTGAACTCTAGTATTAAGTAGTATATCATAACATCATGTACTAAAGAATCACAGGTATTACATATGCCCAAAAATGAGAAAGGATGTAAGTTTGCAAGGGCAGGGCTCTCTTTCCTATTGTATCTCGTACTCAGAATATCCATTGTCAAATCTGTAAAACTGCATTTGAAATAGTATATGTACCGTATGTTTCTACCCTGTCTGTAACTACTACTTTGTAAAGCGCTACGGAAGATGAAATTTAAATAAACACTAATAATAATAAAATGCTGGCTTCTTGGTATATAATTCAGGGTATCATCAGAAGCATTGTTCACCTCAGAAAGAAATATAGGTATTAGTGTAGCACAACATAAACATGTAATCTATAATAGGGTAAAAAGGATTACCATGGAGGTCTATGAGGTGATTGATATCGGCTGATTGTAAATACCTTACAGCATTTTTTCCTTAATCTTGGTTATACTAGTCAGCTTGCTCATTTACCTTATTATAGATCACCTGTTTATGTTAGTGCTACACTATTAACTATATTTCTTTCTGAGGTGAACAACGCTCCTGATGATACCCTAAATTCTATACCAAGAAGCCAGCATTTTGTATCCTTTCTCATTTTTGGGCATACGTAATACCTGTGATTTTTAAGTATATGATGTTATAATATACAATCTTATTTGCAAATCAATCACTGTGTCCGGTGTGCTTTTGATCCATATTGTTTATACTAGATATTGTCCCCAGATGTGATTAGTGGTGAATGTAGTTCTAGTATTAGGAGAAAGTGACCAAGTATGAAGTCTGACCTCTTAATATACCCATAGACTGAGCAGATAGAGAAGCAGCCATGTTCCAGGTGCTGCTGTCTATACAGACTCACCGACTCCCACATGCAGACAGATTCAAATCCCAAATTACTGAAGCTTTTGTTGAAAGATACGACATGAATGACCGTGAGTACTGCAATATTTGAAATGAATGCTAATTTATAGGCTGTCAAAATGACAGCGGAAAAGTAGGCCTGCTTACTGTGCACAGCAAAGGTGAGGCTGACAGATTTTATTGATGAGCAAACATTTTATAGGTCCCTGTAAGTGCAGTTTTAATATAAATTGTGTGTGATGGTACTTTTAGCACTGGATCGTTTTCTGTTTTCCTTTTACATGGAATGATTTATACAATGCCGCACTTGTTCAAATAAACCTTGAACGAAAATCTTCAGCAGAAAGAGTAGAAAGGCATTCTGAAGTGCATCTAATGGAAGGATGGATTATTATCTAATTAAAGGGTGCACATTTTTATCTATCCCCTCAATCTACCATGATGGTCTATTACTTGTGTTGCGTTGCCGCTAGGAAGAGTGGTGAGGGAACCGGGTATAACCTTTAAATAGTTGTGTACCAATAGTATATATTGATTTGATTATTCTCAATACAGTGTTTTAGCACATCATTTATATAATTTATATTTCTAATCAATGTTATTAGGTCATTTTTGGATTGTGATAATTATTTTTGTTGCAGCAGCTGAGTGAAAGGAATTTTTTCTCAAAAACTTACCTGGTCCAGAATGTCCATCTATATCTAGCTATAGGAATAGAAATTCTTTTTCGCTTGGTCATGTGGTTCTCTGTGTGTTGTCTAGACGGAGGGGGGAGGTCAATATAAGCACTCAATCATGCACTTGATTAAGTATGTGAAGCTTTACATTCAGAATGATATTGAACGTAATGAATTGTATAAATATAATGATCAATGATTAATTAATGAAAAATCATAAACATTTTTGTAATACCGGTGACCTGTCAATTACCCAACCAACATTAGTTTGATTGCTTAGCAATTTCCATAGACAGCGATGAACATATGTGTAGAGATAGACATACATTGTTGCAACCCTCAGGCTTCAACTAGCCCACTAGGAAACAGGAGACTTGGGGGGGCCATTTGGAGCCCTCATCCCAAATGCAGCCCCCTTCCCCATCCTGGACACCTTGGTTAATGTAGTGCTAAAAGCCCCAATGTTCAGTAGACAGAATGCAAGGACATTTAGCCCTGGCCCGAGCAAACCAAAATGTCAAGGTTGAGGGCCCCCATATAGATTTTGAACAAAATGGTTAGCCATTTCTTAATTCAGCACCAAATGTCCAACTATTGCTTCTATCTCTTGATTTCCTACCAAAAATCTTTCATTTTCGTAGTAATGTTCTCACTTGACTCACATGACTAAAAATGACTACTGATCACGGTGCAGAAGGCAGCAGTGACCAAGATGTCTGATTCAAGAAATTCATCTGTAATCCAAACCACCATTTTCAGATTATCCACAGCACCTCTTAGCTGAGTGATGCCACCTGAGACATAAAATGATGTCACTCAACCAGATCTTTCCTCAGAATTCAGAAATTAAAATCCCTACACCCCTTGGTTTGGTCTCAGGGCCCTGGGCTACCAACCCCTAGCCTGGTGACTTCTGGTGAAGGGGGCTTTTCTTTTAAGTACAAAATAAAAAAATATTTGAATAATTTGAATATTGCAGCAGTAGGGTTTGTCCAAACCAAACCAAATCGTCAAAATTCTGAAGCTCATCACTAGTTTTGGGAAAGCTTCTGCCACCCTTTTACATTTTTACAATACATAGAAAAAAATCTAATTTCACACTTTAATATTTTTCAGAAACATATATGGCAGCAGTTCCTCTGAAAAATACGTTCAAGCACGAAGTCCAGAATCTCTCTATACAGTTTGCTGCAAGCCTGCGGCACACTACCATGGCGATTCCTATAGCCAAGTCTAAGAATTTCTTCTCAGTGCCCTCAACACATGACTCTGTGGTAGATTATCCAACCGCAAAGGATATTGTGACTTCCTTTCCTTTCTGAAGATCTGACTTCAAATTCACAGAACAGACACAGTGACAGCTTGAGGCTGTGGCAAATGCTCAAGAACGTCTGAGAATCTGTAACAAATCTGTAGTCCTGCTAGTGTTCAGCAGGAAGCAAATGTCTGGAGGTTATCTTTCCACTAGGAAGAAAAACTGAGCAGAAGAAAGAAAGAATTTGGAGGAATATATGAAAACAGGGGATATACGGCTATCTGTCAGTATCTGCCCTGCGGGAGACATCTGGGTTGATTGTTTGCTAAATTTATCTTGTCATGCTTGGAGCTAAGCTTATCAGAGGCAGGGGAGGCTTTTCTGAGTCTATTGTAATCCAGTTTAGGAACAGCCTCGGCCCAGGAGCTTGCTGAAGGACTCATTTCTGCTATTGTTTCCTTTTCGAAACCCTATAGAGTGAAAATGACGATAAAGGCAACAAGAAACTACTGCATATTCCAAGCAAATCTCAATAGCAGTAAAGATTCCAAGCAAATCTCAATAGCAGTAAAGATATTCATTAATGCAGCTGATTATTTAAAGAAATTGGTCTAATATGGGCAGTTAGACTTTTTTTTTTGGGCCCAATGCAATTCCAAATTGTCTCTATGACCTCCAATCAGGAAATCAGTTAAAACAAATCAAAACAACATAGAAGCCACTTATAAACACATTTATATAATGCCATTGTTTTGTAGTTTATATGGAGTTTTTCAATAAATACATTCGGGTGTAAAGGGCTCAGGATGACAGTTCAGGCAACAGTAGGTTGGACCCTTATTAAAATCCATGTCTCAGGTTTACGGTGTTATGCAAATTGACTGTGGGGTGGGGCTAGTTTGAAAGAAGTAATAGTCGAAATTTTAATTGTGCATTAGGAGGTTTATATATATGATGGCGTAAAACATGCGAAAGCACAAGTCTTTCGAACCAGTACTATCCCTAGATGCCAGTTTGGTGTCCACAGTAAATAGTACACACACATACACGCGCGAATGCCAGCCACATATACGAAAAAGGCTTACTAAACATCTTCTTCTAAAGTAGCCATTAGAGATGAGCGAACTTCTTGAAAGTTCGATTCGGGCAATTCGCCGAATTTCCCCAAGAAATTCGGGTTCGCCTGAATTGAACTTTCACGAATCGCTCATCTGAAAAAAAAAATGCCACCGCCGGCCCGCTGACAGCGCAGCCGGCCTGCCCGCTCCCACCATGTCGGCATTTTTTTTCTTTTATTTCAGGGAAAATTTGATCGTCACGAACCAAAAAAAATTCGGGTTCGTGCCGAATCGAATTTTCCCTGAAATTCGGAGCGAATTCCGGTTCGTCCGAATCGGTTCGCTCATCCCTAGTAGCCATCAATAGGGAAAACAACAATCCCGTCCTGAACGCACTTAATAAATGAATGAATAAAAAGCATCCACTGATTTGCCCAATGTGGAATGAAGGGATATTAAAATAATAGAACGGCAATAGCAGTGTTCTGTGCGGACAGGACTCACTTCTCTCTTCTTGGTGTACGTTGCCAATAGAACAGAATGCAGATAGTGAAAACTGCTTTCATAAAACACACATTTGCTAACATAGGAAAAAGACAAAAAAAATATACACTTTGCAAAATTCCATCAAAAGTGGACTTAACCTTTAAAGAGAAGAAACTACCGGCCTAGAGTCAGTAAGACTCTAGTGCTGGCGGTCTCCCTCTTTTTGTGTAAAACATTAACAAACTAAAAGAATTTATTTTCCTTTCCAAGACCATCACATTTATATAGAGGGATCTAATAATATATAATGACAAATAAGTATCTCTCACGCCATCCTATACCGTGATCGGCTTCTGTGGTTTAGAAGTTCATGGCCACATGGACTATTTATATTATTTATGACGTGTTGCCCAGAAAACATAGCCCATGATTTCCATAGTTGCATAGTTGTTACTTCCTATTGTTCTTTTTAAAGAAGTTCAACTTTTTAGCCACACAGAAAACAGTACAAATATAACAGAGCTTTGGAACAAGTCTTTTCTTTTAAAAGAAATCTCCGAATTTGCCTTGACTGTATATTTGCCGAGAGTGTAACAGCAACACAGCAGAAGACCTGCTATAAGCTCATAATATATGATTGTCATGACAGTGGATTAGCTTTATTGTTAAGCCTGTGATCTTACTTTGATTTTTTTTTTTTGCTTGGCTCTCATATCGGAGTAAATGAAGTCACAGATATGGCAACAGATAATGGAAAATTAAAAAGAAAACATCAGCCGTCTGATTTACAATCCAAACTAGATAGAACTGTCTGAGGCTCGTAGTTCATCTTCTCAGCATTCAAAGATGTTTTAAAGGCACCAGCTGTTTGGCCGCAGAAGAGTCAGCCATTGGGTATGGTAGACCAGGCCACCCTAAGACGTATGTTTGGGGTTTGTTTTGGGTGTTTAAATGGACAAGTTTATCCTTTACTGCAAACAAATGTGGCCTAGTTATCGAGGGTAATGGATTTTTTTACACCCTTATTGAATAACTGCTTTAACTTATATGAAGGTGTTTCCACATTATAGGGAGGCAGTTTTGTCTACTTATCATGTTCCCCTCTTATTTTTGAAACCTCCCTGAATTCCTCTTTAAAGTGGACCAACACCCTCAAAAACGACATAACTCTATTCACTTTAATAGTAAAAGACACTTACCTTTTGATCACTGTTGGAGCCGTCTGTCCCTCGCTGCGCCTGGAATCTTCTGAATCCTCCGCCGGAAGTCCCGCTCTCCAGCTCTTGTCCGGTCATTATCATATATTGTCCGGTCATTAGCATTTCTTGTCCGTCGCTGAGATCTTCTTTCTTCTCGCGTTACTTCTGTCTGTGCTCCTCTTCTCATGATGTCATCCGGGGGCGTGGCCTCTCGCTGCTCTCCGGAGCGAGCGTAGTGCAGCGAGACCTGAGGCTGGGGTCGGTGGATCGGGTCACCGGGCGGGCCCTGACCATGACCGCTGGGAGACAGCAAAGGGCCCTGGCGGTGGAGGCGGCAGGTGAGGACGGTTGTGCGCGCCCGTACCCGCACCTATCTACCGCGCATGCGCGCGATTTTAACAGGAAGAGGTCAAAGGATCTCTTCCTGTTTGGGGGAAAATGAAGATGGTGGCCGGATTTTAAAATTATAGCGACGCGCAGCGGGAGCATAACAGGTACGTTTTTTTCCCTAACTATGCTAATCGGGTCTTTCTGCTTAATTTGTATATTTTAAAAATAGACATTAAAAAAAAGGGGGCAGGGTGTTGGTCCACTTTAAGAAGCAAAGTGAGATCACTGCCTCAGTTTACTCTAGTATGACGCTGTTTACAATAAGGTGCTTAGACCAACCAAGTAATCAAATGTTCCTGGCCATTAGTAATCATCTCCTGATACCCGATGATGTGACTCAGCTTCAGTTTGTTCAGTAAACACTGAGGTCACTGTGTAGGAATCATTATTGTCAGATCATTATTGACTTAAAGCCCCTGTCCATGCAAATGCTAACATCCTCCCTCCTTATCCCCCTTAGTATTATTAACCATTAAAACATCTCAGAATCTTTAAATATATTAAAAAACCTTCTGTTTACTTTGTGAAGCTCCTGGCTTTGCTTGCCTTTCTGGTTCATGGCTGAGCTGGGAAGGGTATGTCATGGGGGAGCTTTATTAATCCTAATCCAAAACCATACCTATTGTCTATAAGATGCTAGATACAGTTAGACATCCAACCCTGGGGCATTCTAATTTGGGATGCCCTGCTATGTGAAATCCCGCCAGTTGCATGATTCTCTTTTTGTGAGCCCATAAGTGAATGGCTGGCGTGGTGACACACAGCTTAAGGATGCAGGGAGTGCTGCATGCCCATCACAAGTGTGGTTAGGATTCCATTCAGTTATTCCAGCCGCACATTAATATGCTTGGCCAAAGACACTGATTGGAGGAGAGCCACATTTGCTCCATGGAAACGCCAACAAGGCATGTGTAAAATGGCTGACCGGCGGGATTTCACGCACTGTAGGTAAAGGAGGAGAGGCACATGTGACAGGCATCAGGTGAGCTGCCTGCTGCCTTATTATTACCATTGCCTGGACTATCCCTTTAACCGACCACTTTATCCATAGACTAAAGCTTTATGACCACGTAGACGACAGCGCTGGACCAAATGTGGGGGGTGGGATATCTCATTGGAATCTCATTTCCCCTAATGGCCAGGTTATTTTTTTTTACATTCAAGGAGGCGCCCCTGAAGAATTCTCTGTGCATAGTCAATCAGCATTACAAGGGTTTAAATGCTTTTCTTTCCTTAAAGCAGACCTTCACCCTGAATAAGAGTCTATCTTATATGTTTCCCACACCCTGTACATACAGATTGCTCACATTAAAATCATCCTACCTGTACCTATTGCATGTTATGAGCCTTTAAACATCCAAGATGGCGGCTCATGGAGCATCAGGCAACCTGCAAACAGGAAGTGTCTTCTGACTGTGTCGCTCTGCATTCTGGGATTGCTGACCTTTTCCTGATCATGGCTCTGCTCTGTCTGTGCAAAGCACAGCTATAACCCCGCCTGCTGCACCGCTCTCCTCAACTCAGTATGTGATGCTTCTGATTCAAGATGTCTGCACCCGTATCCTAGAGTCCTGAACAGAGTTGCAGCACGGTGGGGGAAAGAATAATAAGTAAGTGACTAAAAACTTAGGCCTTTATTTAACAAGGGATAGCGCCAGGTAGCGACTGGTGACCGAACGGTAATGACGCTCCCCGCCACGCGAACGCCGGCTCCCCACCACAATCACACATTTATCAAGCCGATCCTGCTTAGCGACTGAGATAGCGCCAGATAGCGAATCATTCATCATTATTCCAGCCTCACCCCACAGCGCCAGCGAGCGACCTTGAACGGCGACAGGTATGACCTCTCGCTACCTGGCGCTCTCCAATGCATTTCAATGGAACAATCTTTAATTAATCATAAATAATTGTTATAATTTTTCCTTTTTTTTTTTTTTTTTTTAAATGTGAAAAATTCTGTTACCACTTACTGCAATGTAAGATATTTTTTTTTAAGGTAAAAAAAATAAAAAATAAAAATTTGTACAGAATTGATATTACAGGTCTGATATTAATGTATTCATATTCCAAAATGTTTTTATAAACTTGTTTTTTTTTGTTTCCAAAAATATGGTTGTTTGGGGGTTAAAAAACTACTTTTAACCCATCGCCGCCAGCGCTCTGGGGTTTAAACAAGCATTTCACAGCGCGAGAATTTTTGTAGCGTGATTTGTTAATGAATATGGTGAGAGCCGTTCGCTATGGCCATTCGCTATCATGCGCTCCCATACAGCGCGGAACCTGTCAAATAGTGACTCCTCACCCAATATTCAATATTACCGCACACCGCCTGAGTCGCTGTCAACAACCGAACAACGGCCAAGCACAGCGACTACTAGCGGGCGCTCTGAAAATGCCGCTACAGTCGCTCAACTGTCGCTACCTGCCGCTATTAATGAATCGGCCTCCCCAAATTTATTAATTTTAGATACTGGGGAATAGTGTTTTTAGGGTTTGGGCTTTTCATTAAATCATGCTGAAGGTCCGGTTTAAGTGAAAACTTCTTTCAGATCCAAAAGGGGAACCAGTTTCTCCCTTCTCAAAGCCAATAAATAATCAAGAAAACACAAGTGCAAAGTTCAAGCCTGCCAGCCGACAAGGCTTCAACAGCCTTCTGCTATAAGAGCTTCTGTTCTTTGAAGTCATCTTTGATTCTAAGGTCTCATATACTAGCAGAAAGAAAGACACCCCCACACACAAACACACACACACACACACACAGTGATGGAGGGAAGTCAGCAATAAGAGGTCAATTTGTAGAAATGCAATAACATCAACTGTCTATCACAAGAGATTAAAGAAGGAAGAACTACTGAAGGAGTACAAACAAAAATGTAACAGGCAGGGAGTGTACACAATAGGATTAATCCCACCGAGGATATCTGACCAGGAAATAAAATAAAAAGAGAAATCCACAACACAGCAGTTCTTAGCTGAGCTTCTATAGACCAAAATCACCCAACCCAGAAATAGGAATTGGACACAAAGGCTGAGAGATCCCAACCCAGCAGGAATCCATGGATGAGAGGGGACGAATATAGATAATTGGTTTATTCTCATTCCAGGAGACAAAGGCAGCGGATTCGGATACCAACTGACTGATCACCTGGGATATAATGATAGACCTTTTTTTTTTATCAAGTATCACTTCTATTTTCTAATTATTTTAAGTACCACCTGGATGGTATATGTTGTTGTATATATCCAAAACTGTGTTAAAACCACAGAAACCAAGCATAAAAATTGCATAAAAGCACCCATAAATATTTGTCATCAACTTTTTGAGCACTTGCGTACCATCACCAGGGTCAGAGCATTTACTGCCTTTTTTTTTCTTTAAAATTAGTGAATAGACGACAAAAACACTTTTTTAGGGGCAGTTGTGGCCTAGAGGTAAGGGGAGCGGACTTGTGACTGGAGGGTTGCAGGTTCAAATCCTGGGACATGACTGAAGTGCTCTTGAGCAAGGCACCTAACCCCCCAACTGCTCCCCGGGCGCCGTAATTAGGGCAGCCCATCGCTCCGGGCACTCACTGCATGGATGGGTTAAATGCGGAGGACGAATTCCTATGTGTGCGCAAGCATACAATGGCCATCTATGCATTAAAACTTAAATTAAAAAAAAAATTAAATAAATTAACGCATTTCCATTGGCATTAAAACAAATGTGGTCCCTAATTTCCTAAAGCTACACCATTCTGGGCACATGAACAGCAGACGGGGAGGCCGATTCATTAATAGCGACTGTAGCGTGATTTTTTTAGCGCCAGCCAGTATTCGCTGTGCTTGGCCGGCATTAGCTTGATGACAGCGACTCAGTCGGTGTGCGGTAATGTTGAATACGGGCTGGGGGGTCGCTGTTTCACAGGTCCAGCGTTGTATGTGAGCGCCTGACAACGAATGGCCAGAGCGAACGGCTAGCTTCATATTCATCAACAAATCACGCTCCGAATGTGCTGTCGCTGTCCATTCCTTGTTTAAACCCCAGTGCGCTGGCGGCGATGTGTATTAACTAGTTTTTAACCCCTAAACAACCATATTTTTTGGATGTAACATTATACATGTTTTTAGAATCATTTTGTAATATGAATACATTAATCTCAGACCTGTTAGATCAATTCTGCACATATTTTTTTTATTTTTTTTTTGACTTAAAAATAAATCCTAACATTGCAGAAGTGGTCTCCGATTTTTTGACATTAAAAAAAAAAAAAAAAATTATAATACCAATTAATTATGAATAATTATAGATTGCTCCATTGAAATGCATTGGACATCGCCAGGGAGCGACAGCTCATACCTGGCGCTGTGAGGGAATTTGCAGCGGCGCTGTTCGGTCCAGGCGGCTTCATGATGAATGCCGCGCTAGCCGTCGCTCTCGCCGGCGCTAGCCTCATTTTGCTTGATAAATGCGTCATTGTGACCGCCGCCGGGCGTACTTGAGTCGGTAGTCGCCTTTAGCTGCCGCTACCTGGCGCTCGTCAGACACTACCTGGCGCTATCGCTTGATGAATAAGGGCATTAGAGGCTGATTCATCATTAGCGGCAGGTAGCGACAGATGAGCGTCTGTAGCAGGCATTTTCAGAGCGCCCGCTAGTAATCGCAGTGCTCGGCCGGGAGTCACTACTTTATAGCGACTCAGTCGCTGTTCAGTAATGTTGAATACATTGTGAGGAGTCGCTATTTGACCAGTACAGCGCTGTATGGGAGCGCATGTTTGCGACTGCTCATAGCGACCGACTCACACCATATTCAGCAAAAAAACAGCCTCGCAAATCTCTGGCGCTGAAAAATGCTTGTTTGAAGCCCAGAGCGCAGGAGGCGGTGTGTTTAAAGTCTGTTTTTCAGCATCTATCCACTAGTAACAAAGCGAAAACATATGGAATTACATTGTAATAACATTGTAACATGAACACTTTAATGCCAGACCTGTAATGTCATTTCTGAGGAAATATATAAAAAATGAAAAAATTATGAAAAAACTGCTATTTCAATGTCAGAAGAGGTCACAGAATTATTTGTGATTTTTTGGGAAAAAAACAAAAAAAAAACCCGTTTAAAGAGAAGAAAAGGATCGTCCATTGAAATGTATGGGAGAGCGACAGGTAGCGAGAGGTCATACCTGGCGCTGTGCAAGGCTGAACGCTGGCGCTGTTCGCTGAGGCTGTGAAAATGATGAATCAGACGCTACATGGCGCTATTCCAGTCGCTAAACAGATTCTGCTTGATAAATGTGTAATTGCGTGCCGTGTCCGGCGTTCACCAGTTGCTACCTGTCATTAACCAGCCACTACCTGACGCCATCCCTTCTTAAATAAGGGCCTTCGAGGCTAACCGCTAGTAGACACCTGTAAGCGAGTATCGGGCGCTGTAACAGAGCGTCTCAGTTGCTCTGGTAACCTGGCTCACATTGATGAATGTGATGTGTGTTGGGCGCTCTAACACCAGTACAGCGCTGCAGCGAGCAAAAGGTAGCGTCAGCTCAGTGTGTCCGACTCTCGCCGCTCCACACTACACACACAGAGTTGGCGCTCTAAATCTGGGCGCTATAGCATAGAGCGCCAGATGCTGTGTGATTAAAGTCTGTTTTTGAACACATATCCACCAGTAACAAAGCGAAAACACATGGAATGACATTGTTTTAACACTGTGACATTAACACTTTAGGGCCAGACCTGTAATGAAAATTCTGCATAAAAAAATATAAAGTCAAAAAAGTTTCTAAAAATGTTTGTTTGCAGCCAGGAGAGTCACACAATGATATGAGCAAAAAAAAAAAACACGCTGTTTAAACAGAAGCAAATGAACAGCCATTGAAATGTATGGGAGAGCGACAGTGAGCGAAAGGTAATACCTGGCGCTCTGGAAGCTAGAGCGCCGGCGCTATACGCTGAGAGGCCTGTGATAATACATCGGACGCTACATGGCGCTGTAAGAGTCGCTCACCAGATTTGCTTTCATAAATGTGGTTTTGCGTACAGCGCCAGACGTTCACCAGACGCTGCCAGCAGCTAAGAGGCACTACCTGGCGCTATCCGTTCATGAATAACCGCCCTAGTAGAATTCACTAAGCTATTTTCTATTCAATGAAGGAATCCCATATTGTTTACTCTGGCCCTTATTTAAGAAGTGGTAGCGTCAGGTAGCGCCTGGTTAATGACAGGTAGCGACAGGTAGCGACTGGTCAACGCCGGACACGGCACGCAATTACACATTTATCAAGCAGAATCTGTTTAGCGACTGGAATAGCGCCATGTAGCGTCCGATTCATCATTTTCACAGCCTCAGCGAACAGCGCCAGCGTTCAGCCTTGCACAGCGCCAGGTATGACCTCTCGCTACCTGCCGCTCTCCCATACATTTCAAAGGACGATCCTTTTCTTCTCTTTAAACTGTTTTTTTTTTTCAAAAAAATCACAAATAATTCTTTGACCTCTTCTGGCATTGAAATAGCAGTTTTTTCATATTTTAAATATTTCCTCAAAAATGACATTACAGGTCTGGCATTAAAGTGTTCATGTTACAATGTTGTTACAATGTAATTCCATATGTTTTCGCTTTGTTACTAGATGATAGATGCTTGAAAACAGACTTTAAACACATCGCCTCCAGAGATTTGTGAGGCTGTTTTTTTGCTGAATATGGTGTGAGTCGGTTGCTATGAGCAGTCGCTACCATGCGCTCCCATACAGCGCTGTACTGGTCAAATAGCGACTCCTCACAATGTATTCAACGTTACTGAACAGCGACTGAGTCGCTATAAAGTAGCGACCCACGGCCGAGCACAGTGACTACTAGCGGCCGCTCTGAAAATGCCTGCTACAGACGCTCATCTGTCGCTACCTGCCGCTAATAATGAATCAGCCTGCCCATTGAGTTCTGAGTGCAAGTGTAATGCGGTGGGGGGCGAGAAACCCACTGTCACTGCACACCAACACATTGTCACTTTTGGGTACGGCCACACAGGAGTCTTTTTAAAGTGGACCAAAACCCAGCTTGATCGGCCCGGGAATCTATAAGATTCCCAGGCTGATCGATTCCCTCCCCCCGGTGCATCCAAAATTAGGATTCCTGCTGTGTGAAACCCCCCAGGTTGCCCCATTCACTTACCTTTCCTCCCGGTCCAACAGAGCATGTGCGGGCCACATCCCCGCTATCCCTCTAGCAGGGCACGTACCCGCACCAGCCATTTGTGGATGACTGGTGCAGGCACGCTCCCTGTTAGAGGGAAGCGGGGGATGCGGCCGTCGAGCGCACTGATTGGAAGAGCGATCGCGCATGCGCCGTAAGACCGGGGTGAGGTGAGTTTCTTTGGGTGATCTGGGGGGTTTCACACAGCAGGGCACCCCCAGGGGTGACTGTTAATGACTTTATTCCACACATGGCAGTAAAAATATTACTTGCAGCAACAAACAGTTCAAGAGTCTCTTGCACGTCCCCTCTTGGAACTGGACACACATGCACCTGATATGCAAATCCTCTCGGGCACAAGCAGGTTGCCGGCCACCCCACTGCAAGATCACTATTAGGGGACTCTGGGGGCCCCCACAGCAGCTGGGCCCCACTCAGCACCCTATCTTGGGTGTTGGTCCACTTCAGCAGGGCATCCGAGATCAGAATGCCCCGCTGTGTGAAACCCCCCCAAAAACGTACCTTTTCGGGACGGACAAGCCGCCGCCGCCACCGCCGCCTCCCGCGTGTCCCTCTCACAGGGCGCGCGCACTGCTAGTGGGGCGCATGGGAGGCGGCAGCGGCTGATCCGTCGCCAATAAGGTAAGGTTTTTATAGATTCTATAGATTATAAGGTAAGGTTTCTTATAGATTCCCGGGCCAATCACCCCTGGGTGTTGGTCCACTTTAAAGTGGACCAACACCCAGGATTTTGACTATCCTGGGTTTTGGTCCACTTCAGGGGGGCACCCCGATTAGGGGTGCCCCGCTGTGTAAAACCCCCCAGAAACACCCCAATACTCACCTCAAAATGCTCCCACATGGCCGGGTGACAGCGACGGACAAGCGCTGACAGCGACGGACAAGCCAGCGCGTCCGCCGCCGCCTCCCGCACGTCCCTCTGACAGCACGCGCGCCCGCGCCGGCCATTCACAAACGGCCGGCGCGGGCGCGCGCACGGCTAAAGGGGCGCGCGGGAGGCGGCGGCGGCCGCAGCCGAGGAGGTGAGTTTTTGGGGGGTTTTCGGGGGGGTTCCTCACCGCGGGACATCCCTATCTCGGATGTCCCGCGGTGAGGGGGGTGATCGGCCCGGGAATCTTATAGATTCCCGGGCCGATCACCCCAGGGTGTTGGTCCACTTTAAAGTGGACCAGCAGTCAAAAATGACTTAAACCAGACCAACACAACGAACAGTGCTCATATGTATCCCCCCCAGGGCAATTTAGATTGCTGCACATGAAAACTAATTTACCCTTTTCTAATTCCTGCTGTGGTAAATTTTAAACAGAGTAAATAAATAGCAGCCAGCTCACCCAATCCACGTGGATGCCAGGAAAATAAGGGAGATTACTGTGGGTTGTCAGTTATGTCAGCTGAATCCAGGCAGCAGCATGTAAGAGATGCTGAGGGAGGAAGCTCCAAAATGGCTGCTACCTCTCTTTTCCAGGCTGTTGGCCCGGTTTAAGCTCCGAGGGTGACGACCATGCGTGGACCACCTCACATCAAAGTATCTGTCACTGGGGAGTCACTCCACCTCCCCAGTCACTTGTCTAAGCTATATGGCAGTGGATTTTACCTCAGAAATGGCCACCTCAGGTGTATCCCGGCAACAGCAGACCGGGGCCTTGCTCTCCTCTCCCCTAACTGGGGAGTCAGTCAGCTCAGGAGTGTAGGGTCCATTAGGGATTATCTCCAGGGACACCTCTGCATGTCAGTTTGTTCCTTCTTTGCTTTCCATTTCTCTATGACCACACTCCAAATGTGGTCACACAGCCGTCCCTGTCTCGAGTTCTGCAAGCAACAGTGATAATGCTGTCACCCCCAACCATAGCTGGGTGCATGCATGAGGTGTTCAGCCTCATGAGTCATGTCCAGGAATGGAAGCAAAGCCAACAGCTTAGCTGAGAACTACCAACAAGTAATGTTTTGTGGACGTGCACATAGTTGGCTCTATAACACTGTTACTGCATTAAATACTTCACCTGGCATCTTTGTGGAGATCTGCAAAACACTCGAGGAGGGATTTGGGGGACAAAGTATTAAAGGGACAGTCCAGGCAATGTCAATGCAGGGAGCAAGGAGCTTACTCAAGTCCTGCACCACATGCTTTTCCTTAGTTTCCTGCAGTTCACTGTAAATACTGTAGCAGGTAAGTGTGGCCCTCCTTTCCATGCCTCCATGGCCATGCTTTAAAGTGGACCAACACCCAGGATTTTGACTATCCTGGGTTTTGGTCCACTTCGGTGCGGCACCCCGATCGGGGGTGCCCCGCTGTGTGAAACCCCCAAAAACTCACCTCTCCCCGCTCCCACAGTACCGCTGCAGCTAATCCCCGCCGGCGGAAAAGCGGGAGTCACTCTTACAGGGCGCGTGCCCGCGCCGGCCATTCACAAATGGCCGGCGCGGGTGCATGTCCTGCTAGAGGGACGCGCGGGAGGTGGCGGCGGGCGCCGCTGGATCGAGGAGCAGGTAGGGATTTAGGGGTTTCTGGGGGGTTTCACACAGCCCGCAGTCAGGGAGCTGATCGGTCCGGGAATCTTATAGATTCCGGGCCGATCATGGGAGGGTGTTGGTCCACTTTAAATGTGGTCATACAGATATCCCTGCATTGCAGCACTCACAGTGACCACGCTTGCTGGGCCCGCTCATGTGCTGAGAGTAGTGAGACACTGGGGAAGCCAAGCAATCACATCTGGAGCATGATTATGGAAAAATGATAAAAATTATATTCTTTATGTTTTGCTTGAGTAACGCAAGAAAGGGAAATGAATGTATATACACTCAATATAAAGCTACACCTAACCAGACTCCTTCCCATAATGATGTACCTTACCATGATCTTGAAGCTTATGATAAGAAATGATTATCGAGCAACTAAATTAAGATCAATACTGAATGGGAAAAGAAATGATGGGAAAACATTGGCGACCAGTTACAACAGCTACAACCCACTGCAGAAAATGGAGGAGAGGCACCTGGGACAGGCTTCAGGGGAGCTTCTTGCTACTTGTTATTGCCTGGAATGTACATTTAAAATGGACCAAACATTTGACTATCCTGGGTTTTGGTCCTTTGGCCCTCATCTCATCAGCGCCATATGCCATGGATATTTATGTATGGCATAAAATTATGTTTGAGACAAAGCCCGAAATGGTGAGAAAGGAGGGACCACATCGCTCTCCATCACACTCCCGTCCCCAGCCCGGGGGCTGAATGCCTGGGTGAGGGAGCAGGCTTCAGCCATGGGATGCAGCCGTGAGTGCACCAAGGGAGCCTAGAGAAAGGTGAATTTTACGGACAATCCAGGGGGTTTCACATTGCGGGGCATCTCAAATCAGGAGCTACGCGGCTGGTCCTGGAGTATTTTAGATTCCAGGGCTGGGACGCATGGGTTAGTTCCTCTGTAAAATTCATTTATATGGCCGACTTTACACTGCTCCCATGGTAGATAATGGTGGTGGTGGTGGTGGGGGGGGGGGGTGTAGACACTGTTAGACTGTAGTCCTGCTTTAAGATCTTGGTATTTTCTTCTTTTCATCTCTTTTGTACAATGATATTGGTATATTAAAGCAAACTATGAAACATGAGACAATGATTAGAAAAAGGAAATCACCACAATATACTGTAAGTACAACGCCCCTGCATTGAGAGAAACACATTTGGCAGGAGAGCAGTTAGTAATTATGACCTAAAGGTCTACAGGTATATTCAGATACCTACATTCAGCAGTTGTGATCAGGAGTAAATGTATGCCACACCACACCCTAAATCAAACCAAATCTAGTCACGACTTGCATGGAAAAGGAAGCTCTTCCTCCAACGTGAGAACATCTGGAGGGGGGGGGGGGGGCGCTGCAGATACAGTATCCCATCAAATGTTATTCTATCAGAGCGATGTCTCTGCAATCGATGGCTGGTTCTTATGGCGGGATGTCAGCAATTACCTTGTACAGATAGATTTGGATCTGCCCAGATAACATTCTGTTCTCTCTTCAAATTGCAGCCTGGGCGATACAACGCTGATTGAACTAACTGTATTTAAGAGGAACAGTTTGTCAATCCTAACGGGCAAAGATAAAGACAGATTATAGACTGCTGAGTGTTGTACTGTGAAATGATTTATTAGACGGCTGAGTTTGGTTTAAGAAAGCAGCCAGTAAAAAGTTTAATAACACACCACGGCTAATGGTGTTGCAAGGATCCCAGTGTCTTCTTGAGGCTGAATGAGAGAGCTTTATTAGCATTTATGAGGCTGACTTTACTTCATACGATTCCTCAATGCTTCGGTATATGGGTTGGGCAGTCCTGTAGTCTTTATTGGCTGAATACATGGGAAGTATAGTGGGTGTAAGACATTTATATGGTAATATAGCACTAGAGGAAAGATAAAAAAGATTAAAAAAAAAAACCCTTCTGTACGAGTCTCTAATGAAGTCAGAAATGACAAAAGTGCAAATTTTTAAAGTGATACTGTAGGTAAAATTAATTGCTACACCATTGCATTGGTCTACATTTGGCACTGACTTGTTTTCCATTTTTAAAGAGGAACATCAGGGGAAGTTAAAAGTCACCTCACCAAGGGATCCATCTTCTGGATTCCTCGGTTTCTGGGTGATCTTCCGATGGGCGACGCCATCTTGCATCCCATCAGGCACTACGCATGGCCCCCCGATCTCGTGCCTGTGCAGTGCCCATGAATGGGATGCAATGGAGCCGCCCAAAACCCTGCAGGACTTCGCTGAAATGCAAGATCGCCGTGGGACATTGATGAGTGTTTGTCATCAACAGTGGCGGGGTCAGGGCTCTGAAGCATCGTCTCTTTTTACTTTAGGTCCAATATTCCTCTTTAAATTGAAGAAGAAATGGCTGAGATATATTTACAGGTTCAGTCAATGACATTCTCTTTCTCATCCTGTCCCCCAATCAGCTCAGCAGAGCGGGACGGGCTTGTTGGTCCCTCCCTTCTCCTCTCCCTACAGATGTGAAAACAGATCAGCATCACAGATCCAAGGGCCATGACCACTTTTTTCTGAAGATAAATCACGAGGTGAAGCTTTAAACCATGATATCTTGGCCATTTCTTCTTCGATTTAAAAATGGAAAACAGTTTAGGACAGTGCCCGACACAATGGTGTAACAGTTATACTGGCCACCTTTACGTATTAAGTCTGTCACAGGCCAGGTTTTGAATGCTTGCCCTCTCAATCTTTTGAGTTATCCAATAATTGGTATTAGTTTTACTTTGGATTTTCTGTTTAAATTATATTTAATTATCTGTATTTCAAATTAATAATCTTTGAGTTATATGCAAATATTTTTTTACAAAATCAATCGAATCAAGTTTTCAGCTTTAATAATATACAGAGTAGGCGAAAATGCTGGCGATGAAAAAACATGGCTTCTTATAGACAATGATCAGAGAGATATTTTTGTCACTCCTCACATCAGTCAAGTCATTGATTTTGATGGCACCCATGGATGACCTTGTCCAGTGAGATAGGAATTCCTTTGATTTATATCATCCGTAGGGAGTGCAAGACAGGCCAGCTACTGAAAGATGTGCTCAGATCGGGAACATGAGTTGTTTTATAAGTCATTCCAGGTTAAGATTCTAAAAGTTTCATAATATACTAACTGCTGCTAGATTTTAGGGCTTTGGGTATCTGTAGACTCCTCACTGATTAATTAGAATTAGTAGTTTCTGATAGCAGTTTTGTTGTTCTTAAAAAATAATCTGCAGCAGTGATTCCCAATGAGCGGTACATGTATCACTAGTGGTACAGCAGGGCCATTGCCCCTGGCATCTCATAGCTGGACCCAGCCATGAGCAGCAATGGAGAAAGTGGTAAAGAGGGAGGGTGACTGATGACATCTCAGTAAGAATCATTGGCACCAATGGTGGACTCTTCGGCAGCAGTGGAGGATGCAGTAAGGACTGTAGAATGATCAGCTGAGAAATCAGTAAAGGCTGAGGGGCAATTGCCAGCAGTAAAGAAGACAGCAAGGATCGGAGGACGATCGTCAGTACTAGAGAAGTTGGCAAGGAATTTGTGCCAGTGTAGAATACAGTTACAACGGGACGCAATTAGCAGCAACCCAACCGATTAGCGGGAATAGAGCTGATGAGTAACATGACATGATATGGCACACCACAAAGAGACTCACTTGAGACTCGCTGGCCCAAGGGCCCCAATTCATTTGGAGCCATTCCTATACACAAGATCCTATCAGGTGGTATGTGGCAAGGTTGAAGATTGACCTGTACCCCAGCCTGATCTGCTGCCATCTATACTTTACTCAAGTCTGAATAGCTCCATAAGTACACCAAAAGGCACTTTTAATGGTTGTTTTGTGCATTTTTAACTTGAAAGATGACAACCCATACCCAGGTAATACTTGAGATAATTAGAAAATGGTGGTGCATGATGAAAAAGTTTGAGGGAGTGTGAACTGCAGCAAGAGATTGGAAGTCTTTAGAGCTAAATTTTGAGCAAACGTTGAGTAAAATTCAGGACATGGAGCAAAATGAACATTTTTGGCATATTTTAGAAGTTAGAGTTGGCAAACATAATGCTATATGGAATTTAGGATCTGCGAGCTTCCCCTCCCCCTCTCCCACCTCTTCTCCCTCCTCCTTTTCTTATGCTATATAGACAATATTTTATTATCTTGAGAAAGGTGTGTTTGAATGGATCTGAATAGCAAGTGAATGGTCTAAACTGTACATATATGGGAAATATAATATGTTCTAACAATATATTAGCATATGAGATACTATTTACCAGATATATTTATTAAAAGGATAACATGAACAAAAACTGGCAACAGCACTGTTAACGGTATACATATTCCAACCTTACCCGTTCCATCCCATAGTTGTGCACCGGGTGATGATGGTCATTGGCTATTTTTAAAGAATTTGGGTACCAGGTTGCTTCAAGAAAAGTCTTGTCTCTTTTTCTATGCTTGTGATACTATTTAACAGTGTGTAATTTACTTTCTTACCATTTGGACTTATAGCTATTGTTGGGCAAATCCGAATTTCAAAGTTCTGGTCTGTAGTGAACTTTGCGAGATTGGGATCCCAAGCCCGAACATGGCTTTTGGCCAAACCCGGAAAAGCTGGTGGGCTGTTGAGCAGCTCACCAACCAGCTTCACCTAAAGTGTGCAGCAGCCGGAAGCTTTTGTACATATGACCTGAGCCTCGTGATCCTGTTCCCATCGGCAGACGGCATTCTGCTGTCGAATAGACCATGGCCGGGGCTTCAGAAAGATGGCCACCCCCACGAGTGAGGACATTTGCAGCAGCATACAATGTAAAGTGTCCTCACTCATGCGGACAGCCATTTTTCTGAAGCTCCAGCTGTGGACATATTGTCAGTGAAACAGTTACCCGCCCATCTGGGCTCCTTGGGCTCCTCACCTGCCGGTAATTTGAAATAAGGCACCGGGGGGGTTGGCTGTCATTTTTGGGTCCCAAAGTTCAGGTGCCCATTAATTTCAATAAGGGCCTGGTTCAGGTTCAAGTTTGAGTCAAGTACGGTACCTGAAAATAACTTTTGTTCAAAATTAGGCTGAACTTGCCGAACCTGAACCAAATTGTACCAGTTTTCCCAACACTACTAATAGCCTCTTTTTATATTTTAGCTATTTATATTAGTCTTATCCACAAATGAGATTGTAATTTCCTATACCTACAATATGGGCATATAACAAACTAAAGTAGTCAGGGGAAATCCACAAATATGTGAGGAGAGGAACCCTGATTTAACTGGTTGCCACAACCTCTTAACTACGCAAAAAGCACCAGACAGGGTTAATTGTCACCCTGTGTATGCGGGGGTCTTCCTTCTATTACTAATAGCTGGTCAGTTGGTTCAAATATAAAAAAACCCGTGTTTTAGACACTAAATGCATGGATAAAAGAACATCCTTTATTAGTATAATCCAAAAAGGGACTACATATGCTTCACATACAACTCTTACTTACATTTTATATATAGGGCATCCTTACAATGCAATTAAGCTATTGCACAATTGCACTAAACGCCATCCCTCAAAGTGAATGCGCAATGTCTTAATCACATTGTGGGCCCTTAAAGTGGACCAACACCCAGGATTTTGACTATCCTGGGTATTGGTCCACTTCCCCGGGGCACCCCAATCGGGGGTGCCCCACTGTGTGAAACCCCCCAGAAAGCCCCCAAAACTCACCTCTCCCCGCTCCCACGTGGCCGCGCCGTCCAATCGGCGCCGACGGACAAGCTGATTGACAGCGACGTACAAGCAGCTTGCCCGTCGGCGCCTCCCGCGCGTCACTCTTGACGTGTACGCGCCCGCGCCGGCCATTCAGCGACGGCCGGCACGGGCGCGCGCACGTCTAGAGGAGCGCGAGTGAGGCGGCGGAAGCAGCGGCTGGAGAGGTAAGGTTTTTCGGGGGTTTTGGGGGGTTTACACCCCGTGGGAGTGATCGGCCCGGGAATCTTATAGATTCCCGGGCCGATCACCTCAGGGTGTTGGTCCACTTTAGCAAAGACTGGACAAAATGAATGCACAGAATGAACCAACAGTCGGATCTGACTGTTTCCAAACTAATTTAATTGGAGGAAAGAGCTGTTTATAGTCCTGCCGCTGTTTCCTTATGGGCACCACCAGGGTATATCCAGTGACATGTCGTCCCTTTAAGGAGGGCAGCCCACATGACTGGCCTGCGTTCCTGCCCGTAAGCAGACCAGTCCTGTGGAAGTGGTCAGGGGGGAAGTGACCTCAGGGGGAAGGGGAGTATAAAGGGGACCCCCCTCCCCTTCCTATTTGACCCGCCCGCCCTGTTTTTGGTTATGGGGGGGTTCGACAAGCTACGGTCCTGGTGAAAGGGGTTACTGGGGAGTAGAGGCTATGTTAGGTATGTTATGTACAGACGTATATACACACAAATTATTGTTGGTGAAACTTGTGGGGTGCATAAGTTCTTAATGTTATTTATTGATGTCAAGATGTATTTATGTTTTATAGAAAAAAAAACTAAAAATGTATATATTTATACTTTGTTTATATGTTAATGTATGGTACTTTGGGTATGGTGGAATACCTGTTGTAACAGGGGTAAGTGGATATTGCCTTGTCACAGCCGTTGGGCGGGTCTCCTCTCGGGTTTCGGGTCTGAGGTAGCAGTTCAATTCGGCAGGGTATGCGTCTGTTTCCTGCGGAAACTGCCCAGGAAGGATCTGGTGGTAAGCCAAGGAATTTGGGGCTCAATTGGAGAGGGAGTGGACGGGGATAGGGGGAATTTAGACCACTGGCGGTCAGCCCAGTTAAGCTCCCAGGCCTAGGAGGGACGCGGCCGAGCTTATGTTGGCTTCTGCTTTGTGGAGGGTCCGGAGGTAGCTTTCGGCCTTCTGCCCTTATGGTCACGATTCCCCCCCCCCCCTTCCCATTATTGTCTTAGCTTTGGGCTTCTCAGACCCAGAACAAAAGGTGGGCCTTATACTTGTCATTACTTGTTTTTATATGTTGGGCTGTGGCCGATTAAATTTAATCTTTCCAAAGACATGGTGGTCTGGAGTTGTTATTTAATGGTGGAGGTTAATGGAGGTAGGACGTATGGAACGCCAGCCCAGTCATGGCTACAGAAAGAGAAACGTAAATACATGAACATCAGGCGGGCCGGTTGAAAGAATGATATTAGATGCAGTCTTGCAATAGTTCTAAAACAATAATGATTGAAGATGGGATCAACTGTGTCAATGCTTTGTGTTTTGTGATATTAAAAAGGGAACATTTCCTTTGTTAAATGTCAAAATCAAAGTGTTGTTGCATATAAATCAAGGACAAAAACTATAGATCCACTATAAAACAACTCTGCCTTTAAACACATATTTCATTAACCCTTAAAGTGCACCTATTAACAGGATTTTTACTGTCCTGGTGATAGGTCCTTTATGCCGTTTATACTAATGTACAGAATAAATGTTGGTTAGAACTGGGTATTTGCATAGGGAGAGGTGCAGCCGCATCCCTGGGTTCCCTGCTGAGTGCGCACGCCCCTGTGTCCAGCCTGTCTGAATGGCTGGGTTCGGATTCAGCTGCAGGGATGCTGTGAATTATTAAGAGGGACCAGTGGAAAGGTAAGTGATTGCGGGCCACACGGGGGGTTCACACAGTGTGGCATGATGAGCCGGGATACCCCAGGGGCACTTAGTCGGCCTACCCTGGAGGGCCAGCAAAGGGGGTCCACTTTAAAGAGGAGCAACCATGTGTAGTGTTGGCCCCAGATTCCAAAACACTCCAGTGACAACTGATTCAGTATCCCAGGGTCATCTCTCTGTCTGAACCCCCCACAATCACCTTTCTGGCAATTCCATGCTGCAATCATGTGCTAATAGCGAGAGGACGCAGCTGATTGAACAAGAGCCTGAGCATGCACTGCGGGACCAGCAGATAGGTACATTTCTCACAGTGGCACATCTCAAATTGGCATGCCCCAGGAACCAAATGACCCTAGGGATAGTGAAAATCCTGGGTTTTGGTGCACTTTAATGACTGCTTATCTAACCAAGGAAGAAGTGCAGTACCACCTTTATTAGAATAAAGTCCAGATGGCATACATCCCCACATGTCAAATGCTTTCCATACATGTTAAGTCACAGTGGCGACACTGGGGTCAGTTCAGCACCAGGTGCAAAAATGCATCAAGGGGAAAAGGGTCCGCACTCCTTAAAAGTCCATCCTTTATTCAAATATAGTTAAAAGCATCTCCATAAACATAAGCAAAAAATGCACTTTAGGTGAAAAAATGAAATAATAATGCATTTTTGCACCACAGTCCTGAATTTCAGAAGTTCAGCATAGGGACGACCTGTAAGCTTTTCTTTCTTTAAAGGTGAAAAAACATTTGCAGAAGGTGCAGGCGTGGACCATGTGTAGAAAACATGACCTGTGTGCATGTGTATGTTTGTGTGTGTGCGTTATTTGTTCTTTTTTGTTTTTCCTGCCTACACGCGCTGCTTCCTGTTTGGCTATTTCCTTTAAGGGTCAGAGGGTCCATCCTGCTTGTCAGCCATGTTTTCAGTAAAACATTGGGATTTGATTCAGCTGTTATTTATTGCTGTTTGCTGACCTTTTTTACCCGGGTGGCAGCACAGGCTTCCTATATCTATACATAATCAATGAACAAATCAGAGGTCCCCTCCTGACCCCACGTAATGCTCCGTATGTTAATTTGAACCCTTTTGGGGTCAATTGGTAATAATAGCCATTGATTCCACTTTCTCTGCTTTTTCCCATCTAGCAAACCTGATTGGCCACCGGACCCGTAAAGGGGTTTGAGCCTGGTAAATAATTTTGCCTGCTTCTAAGCTTCCACGGAATATTCAACTGGTGTGGGATTCCAAATTAGGATGCCCCATCATTGAGAGAATAAGAGGACCTAATGTCTCATTTCACTTTAGGCCCTCTTGAATATATCAGGTGATGAAGCTTTACTGCCGGTGGGTACTTTGCAAATCTTTAAACCAGGCTTTAGGTCCGTTTTGGCAATAGCCCCTAGGGCATCCCAACTTGGGATTCTGCTATAATTATATATACTTAGAAAGCAAATCTGGTAAGAAGTTCTTTATAATGGAGGACAGAAGCGTGTCTCCTATTAGAGGAGGTATGGCTTTCGCACATGTGCACCTGTTTCCTGCTCCCCATCAAATGGAGCTCTTCTAGTGAGTATCTTCCTAATGCAGGGATCACTGTTGACTTGAGGGGGTAGCTTTGGTTAATTTAGTGACATTGTTAACCAGGACCCTACCTGGCACAGAGTTGCAATGGGGGATGCAAGTCTGCTTTGAGGTGGTCCAACACCCGCTTTGGACTAAAGTGATGATGGACTGCATTGTGACATACAGTTGCAGGGGGAGGCATTGAGACTGATGAAGCTCCCTGCACATGAACCCCCGCAAAACCCACTTTTACCTAAGTAAGTTAAAGCATGGTTTCTGGAGGCCTATGCATCTATCACAATACGGTCCAGCATCCATTTGGGGTTGTGGACCACTTAAAGTCATGAAGTCATGTAGCACACCCTTAAAGGGATCGTCAATGAATTACATGCCACACGGGCTGACTGAAAATATATTTTTCCATTAATAATATCAGTTAATTTAAAAACCAATTAAAATCCAGTTAAAATTATAAGAGGTACCAAACCATAGCGGCAAGAGATACATGTATTGTCCATTTAAATATATTGTGTGTATAATATAATAACAAAAATCACTTACAACCATCACAATTCATCCCCATAAATATATATAAATGTTACATAGAAGATAGTATTGATAGACCGCCCCTTTAACTCCAATAAAACCACTAACAAGTACCAGAGTGTTACATATATCAATTGCTGGGTTTGCTCCTACCCCCCCCCCCCCCCCCTTGGTCAGCTTTGTCAAGGGGAACCCGCACTTATTAAAAAGCTGATAGATCATTTTTCGTTGAGCACATGACACCCCATTCTAGTTCTCACCATTACAGGAAATCCCCCTGCACAAGTGCTTCCCCAGGGTAGTTATTAATTGGTTCGAGTGGCTAACGTTCTTTTTTGTATCTTTTCTATTTGTGCAAGCACATGGGGTGTGAGCTGTATGGAGGAGGCTTACAACCCTTCCCGCCATGTGCTGCACTGGAGATATAGGGCAACCTCAGGTAAGCTGTTGCCAATTTAGCTATTGCATTGAATGTCCCAATGAGGGCCCTCATAGATTACAGTTACGACTGTACCTACACAGAGGCACCTTACCGTTTGGTGGTGCAGCTTTGGCATACTTCCGCAGATGTATGCCAACAGGGATCTCTGTTTTTAACCAGATTTTAGGGACAGATTATAAGATTGGTTGCAGGTTAACAGGCTTGAGTGCTGTGGCTCCTTAAAGATGTGTCTATCCATCCATGGAGCTGGAGTAAATTTTGAAGTACTATGACTGTGTAGTATGTGTCTGCCGGGAATATTTAGACCTGTCACAGTTGGGACTTCAGTCTGTGCTACTCTGATATTGCGGAAAAAAAAAAATGTGATTACAAGCATTGACCATGATGCTTTGTACATACAGTCGTTGAGCCCTTCAGCAATTTGGGAAACCATAGTTTACATTTACGAGACCTTTAGGTCATGGCTGGGCACAGATTATTGTTCTCTATTGAAGCGCTACATAGTTTAACAATTTAACCCAAACTGAGTAATTAAATCAGTTGGTATCATACAAACTCCAGATGGTTACTGTTCAAGCCAGCTAGGGCCTAGTTGTTTGACTGTCAAAAAACCAAACCATCGGTGATGAGCCAGACAGGGGTCCCTCTGGTCCAGGGGGTGTCACTAGCTCTTCTGTACACACTCAGTGCAGATTCAAGTAATTGAGCGGAGAGTATAAGTCCCCCAAGGCATGGCAGCAGGTGGCTTACTGCCTCCCTTACTTATTGAACTGATATAGGAATCTTCCTCCCACTCCCCACAACTTGCTTTAAACCGGACCTTCAGCATCATTTAATGAAAAGCCCAAACCCTTAAAAAACGATTCCTCAGCATTTAAAATGAATATATTTCTAGTCGCTTACTTATTATTCTTTCCCCCCCTGGGCTGCAACTCTGCTCGAGATTCCAGGATATGGGCACCGCCATTTTGCCTCAGAACCATCACATATTGAGGAAAAGGGGGGGGGGGACAACTGCAGGGGGTGGGTAATAGCTGAACAAAGCTGGGGTCAAGAAAAGGATAGCAATCCCAGAATGGAGAGCAGCATAGGCATAGGCAGAAGACACTTCCTGTCTGCAGGCAGCCTGAGACGCCATAGCCGCCGTCTTGCATGTCTAAAAGCTCAGAAACGGCAGTAGGTGCAGGTAGGATGATTTATAAAATGTGAGCAATCTTTATGTACATGGTGGGGGAAACATACAAGATAGGCTCTTATTTAGGGTGAAAGTCTAGTTTAAAGACCTCCAGCACCCTGCAAGGAAGTCAGCACCCGCCGGGGGTTCTTCAAACAAGCCTTTGGGGACAAAGTGTTTGAAGTTCTCTGGTGGGGCTGACTTTAACTGTTTACATATTTTTTTCATTCACCCTGGACTGAAACAATGGGGTCATTATAAAAAGCCAGCAGTTTTTTTGTGACTCACTTTTTTTGCTAAATGATTACAGCTTTAGCTCGTTTTCCATTTTGTTTAGGATCCAGTTTTCCATTCTATTTTCTTGTGATAAAACTACAACCCAGACACCATCTGATGGATGGGATCCCGCTGTGTTCTAGGGATTATAAATATATTTAATATTAGATTAGATTTTCTAGAGTCTATCAGCAAAGTTTTTACAGTTTTATCCCAAACAACATTTATCAAGTAAAAGGGTTTCTCTCTTGTTATTGTTGGCAGAAGCTTCATGTGCATCTTATCTAACATGCTTTAAATTACAAGCATATGTCTGCTCTGTTCCTGAATACACAAAGAGAACCTTACAGCCTTATCCTAGGGTGCATGTAGAGGAGCCGTGTTTCCTGACCCATGCTAAGCCCTTTCCCAGCTGAGCAAAATGCATTTGGCAATAGTAAGAAAACTGAAATAAAATAATGGACCTCTTTACTTACATCCTAAATTAATATTAATATAATTAATATTGTTTTATTACCTCAAAGGAAACAATGGGGAAGCGGTATAAATTCCTATCTATCTATCTATCTATCTATCTATCTATCTATCTATCTATCTTCAAAGGGGGGGGGGGGTAAATACCAGCAAGGCACCAGATTAGGGACAGCCTTTATTTGTGATCAAGGTGAACAAAAAAGACTTTAAAACAGCAATAGAAAGTTTGTAAATTTGAGTTCACCACAAACATTACTCCTATATAAAGGGAAACTCGTGTTCTCCTCTTATTAGTCATGGGTCAAACTGGAACTAGAGCCGCTCTCTGGCCTTCTCAGGGTTCCTGGAAAAAGTTCAGTCTGCTACTTATATTGCCAGGGGCAGACATGGGGCCAAAAATGAGCCAAAGATTTTACTGGCCCAGACCTGCCTAGCAGAAGCCCACAGGATGCCAAGTCCTGCCCCTGTGTGCTTCCAAGCCAATCAACAGTATTTATCAGCTGAGACTATAGCATGGGAGGTTATGGACAAAAGTGGATAGGTTCAGCAGTTCTATTAAAGCAGACCAAAACCCACATTTTTAACTAGCGTCCCCTGAATTGCTCCTCCCATGAAGAGAACCTTTTGCCAATTTGCAGTGCTCGTGCTTCACTCTAATCTCAAATAATGGCCCTTGTTTTAGCTGTAAAGCTCCGCCTCCTCCATTCATTGCCATTGTTGTGAGTGGCAATGATGTCATTGCAACACGTATATCATGACTGATCACTGCCTTCTCACAGAGAGGGACAGCAATAAAAACAGTGTTCCACTACGATTTGAAAAATGAATGATCCCATTTCTAGTTCTACACCCTAAGGAGGGAATATCGTCAGGGGCTATGGCCAAATGTATTTCACAAGTTAGGTGAGTTCTGGTCCACTTTAAACTTTAAAGCAGACCAACAGTCACAAATGACCTAAACCAGACCTACACGATAAATCTCATGTGCATCCCTCCATCAGGCGATTTAGACTTCTGCACATAAAAATAATTTTTCCAAATCCTGCTATGGTAAATTTCGAAAACAAAATGGCGGTTCAAGGATGTGCAGGGCAAAAAGGAAGTGCTGCTGGGCTTCCTGTTACTGTGCATTGTCAGTTATGTTGTTTTACAATGTAGCAAGTAAAGTTTATGTTTGAACTATATGTGGATTGGGATCACCCGTGCTGGAATTATCCCTAAACATGCATGCATGTCCCGGGGGGTTCACACAGCAGGGCATTCCAATTTGGGATGCCTCAGGGGGAAGGCCAACGGCTGGCCCTGGAATATTTTAGATTCGTTAGGTGGGTTTTGTTCTGTTTAACCCTAAACACTCAAATGGGAGGGGGAGGAAAAAAATTAAGGGGTTTAAAAAGAGGGGGAAATATCACCAATAGTATCCATAAGCCATCAGAATACCGCCAAGACATATGTCAACCACATGATCTTCTGGTCACTTCTCCAGGGTGGCTTTTTTCTTTTTCTTAGTTGGGGGGAAAATAAAGAGTAGTAGATCCTTGGAACACACTTATAGCAGGCGATGGTGGGAAAATCAACAGTAAGGGCAGGGCCGGCGTCAGCACCCGGCAAGGCAGGGCAGCTGCCGAGGGCCCACTGACATTTTATCCTTAGGAGGCATCCAGATTTAGGACGTCCCTCAGGGGCCCACTGAGACCATGACGCCCAAGGGCCCATGAAAACCTGGAGCCGGCCCTGAGTAAAGGAACCCTTTGGTGCTTTCAGCGTCAGTGACCACTGCAAGCCACAGTGTGCCTGCAGCTCTCTGATCACATCCAGACTCATAAGGCCCTTCCCAGCTCAGACACAGCCCTAAAATACAAGCAAGGAAAGTGTATTTGCTTACATGCAATTTTGAGATGCTCATTTTACACTGTTCCCATGGGGGATAAGAGGGGAGAAAGTTAGTGTGCGCCTGAACAGGGACTTTAAAGTGGACCAACACCCAGGATTTTGACTATCCTGGGTCTTGGTCCACTTCGGTGGGGCACCCCCGATTGGGGTGCCCCGCTGTGTGAAACCCCCCGATCACCCGGAAAACTCACCTCTCCCCGCTCCCACGTGGCCGCGCCGTCCAATCAGCGCGGACGGACAAGCGATCTGACAGCAACGGACAAGCGGCTCCTCCGCCGCCGCCTCCCGCGCGGGAGGCGGCGGCGGAGGAGCCGCTTTTCCATTGCTGTCAGACAAGGTAAGGGGATTTGGGGCGTTTGGGGGGGGTTTCACCCCGCGGGACATCCCGATCTCGGATGTCCCATGGGGAGGGAGGTGATCGGCCCGGGAATCTTATAGATTCCCGGGCCGATCACGGGAGGGTGATGGTCTACTTTAAACACGTCTGGGATAAACATACATCTATCCTGAGAACATACAACTATAAGTGCAGACTAGATGGACCATGTGGTTTCCTTCTGCCAACCTTCTATATTTGTTACATGCAGAATCTGAAATACGTGTATCCACAGAGCAGGAATAAATAAACACATCTTTTATTAATAGATTCAGGATAATCAACAAATAAATATGTATTCCTATGCCGGGAGGTACAAATACTGTAAGCTATGCAGAACTTGCATCTGTGGGCTGCGGATCTGTCTAAAATGGGGCATCAGTTCCTTTTATCACCTAATAGGCACATTAGTGATATCATGTATAGTGTGCTAGTCAGTGTTAATGGCGCCATGCTAATTTGTTTATTACTAATACATTCATCGAGCCAGTTGCCAGTTTGTTTGCCCGCAGCTTGAGAGTCACACTTGCCACCATCACTGATAGCGAACGCTACAGTCTTGACAACTGCAGCTTGGAAATGTCTCCACCCCCCATCTAGAGCCCTTTAGGCTTGTTAATTACTCAAATGTGCAGATAAATATCTGGAAATGCGAATTTAGAAAAAAAAAAAAACTGCAAACATAAATCACCTTCACAAATGCTGTGGAAATCAACATGGAAGAGGAGCGGCTGTAATGGATGAGCTGCCACCAGCAGCTGCGGAAGTACTTATGCATTCAAGAGTAATCACTTCTGATTGTCGGCAACTGATTCTGCGACTGAAGACTTTTCAATGATGAGTGTCAGAGCAGCTTGGTCGTCGGGGGGGGGGGGGGGGGGGTAGTGGGAACGCGAGGAAGGCCCCTGATAACGCGCTGGCATAGATCATTAGTATTATTTGGAATACCATATTATGCTTACCTCCCAAGTGTCCCTGATTTGGAGGGACTGTCCCTCTTTTGCATCCCTGTGTCCCTCGTTGTTCTCATTTGTCCCTGTTTGAGGTGTAACATACAGATCTGCATCAATAAGTGATTCATTTGCCCATTGAAAGTGTTTATATTGTGGTAACTGTTACAACCTATCTCCTATCCATCAATCAATGGGGGGGGGGTCCTAACAAGTGGCCCTCTTTCCCACCCTGAAAGTTGGAAGATATGTATTATGACCTTGCATTGTGGGTGAAGGGAGAAGCTATATAAGAGATTTTAAAATCTCCTAATCTCTTAATCTCCTAACTTCCCCCTGCTTTCACAGGGCAATCCTAACTTTATTTCACACAGAGACAGGACATTTCAGATAATGCTGCAGAATAGACGTCCCAACACTCCTACAATTAAACCGGACCAACAGCGGCCATTTTGGAGCTTCCTCTCCCAGCATCTCAGCCACGCTGTTGCCTGGATTCAACTGACATAACTGACAATACACAGTAACAGGAAGCCCAGCAGCACTTCCTGTTTGCAAGTGGGCTGGAGTTAAAGGTAAATGAGTTTTTATGCAGCAATCTAAATTGCCCCGGAGAGGGATGCATATGAGCACTGTTTGTTGTCTTGGTTTGTAATTTTTAACTGTTGGTCCGCTTTAAAGTGGACCAATCACCCCAGATGCTGACTAAGTGCCCCCAGGGCTTTTCTTGTCACCATAGGCCAATGTGTGAGCGCTCCCCCCCAGAGTGTCCACAAGAGCCTTACCTCTCCCCAGGTCCTCGCCCTGATCGCTGACTGCCACTGCATTCACGGAATCGCTGCAGCTGTATTCACACTCCACAGGAGAGCCCCCCGGTAGAATTGTGTGCAATAGAACTCCCTATGCCATTGCGCCGTTCAAAACAATGGCTTTATGCCGTGCCGGCATAAAGTGGTGATTGGATGTGTGCTCGGCCATGCGCTGTAGGAGTGGCGGGAAGGTGAGTACAATGGCCGATCTGAGGAGGTTCAAACAGCTGGCACCCGAATTCAGGATGCCCCTGGGCAAGAACCAATAGTCAAAATCCTGGTGATTGATTCACTTTAAAGAGGAACAACACCACCCTCGAGTATATAAGACTCTTGGAGGTTGGACTATCTCTTTATGGGGCACCCCATATTAAGATGCCCAGCTTTGTGAAAACAGATGATTGCACGATTGACTCACCTCTTCTTTGAGCCTGTGCCCCATCATGGTGCCACCTCCGCATCGCCGCTATACCTCTAGCTTTCTGAATGGCTGGCGCAGGCACGACAGCAGGATGTGGCCAGCGGCTCTCACTCCATTCCTGTTTCTTTGCTGAACTGATCTCAGAAATCTGAATAGAACCAGCGCTGCTGATTGACTGAGCAGCCCGCACATGCTCCATGGGAACAAGGAAAAAGTGAGTTTACCGCTCCGGGCACGTAAGCACTCCATGCACAATAGTGCTTGTGTGTGCAACCAAACATGGATCTATGCACATTTCTATTATTATTAATAATATTAATACAGGAGATCCTGGGAGATACATAAAGCAGGGCATCCCAAATCTAGATGCACCACCAGCTAGGAACAAAAAAGTCACATTCTTGGGTGTTGTTCTTCTTTCAAGAAAATGGTTGTGGTCTCACTTTAAAGAGGGACAAAACCTGAATTTTCACCCTCCCTTGCTTTGTTTCTTGTCCAGAGAGCATCCTGATCCTGGATGCTCTACTGTGTGAAGTCAGGAATGCCCAGTATTTTTAATTCACAGGCGAGCCATTGGCACATGATATGTTGTGCATTTTTATAAGCAGCATAGAGAGCTGAATGGTGTGTACCCATGCTGGACACTCAGATAGCACAGTGCAAGAGCGTGTCATGATTAAGGGTGTAAACCCGAAACGCGTAGACGTGTGAGGACACCTTATGTATGCTGCTCTTATTTGTACCGCTGTGACGGACTTTTTAACCAGGTTGGAATAAATGGACTTTTAATTCACTCTACTGCTATGTGGCTGGCTTCTCTATGGCTTTTGGACACTACCAAATAATGAGGTGAGCACTCTAGCCTTGCCTGAGTAGGGGGTAATATCTCCTGTCTATGAGCTGGCATTCCTGTTGTTTATCTGCAAGAGCGTGTAGCAGCTGGTGGGATGCCGTTAGGGTCCACACATGCACCGTCAGATAAGGCAGGTTTTGCGGCGACCCCAGGAGATTTCACACATCAGACCTTAGAATATCATAATCTATAGGTCAGTGGTTACTCTTCTTCAGATAGGTCCGCTGCATCCTTGCCATTCCTCTGGCTGATGTATGCTCCTGCGTCAGGCTTGTCTGAATGGCCACGATCCTAAGGTGCACCTGTAATGAGGCCATATGAGGCAGCTAACTCAGACGGCACTGCAGGGAAGGCGGGGGTTCCTGGGCCTGTTTTTTTTTTTTTTTTTATCCCCTACCCCTACATGATTTTCACATTTTGTAGTATTTTGTGCTTTTTTTATGTCATTTCCATTGAAAGCACAATAGAGTAATTCGCCATGTGCATAAAGTGCCCTTTTGGTGAAAAATGAAACAGAAGTGATCTTTTTACGTCTCATGCTGAATAGACAGAGGCAGAAAAAGTAGTGCACTTTGTGTGTGATTCAGCACCAGGTTAAAAAAACCTAGGGGTCAATTAAAGCAGTCCCACGTCCATTCTGCAGCAAACGGGTGCACTGCCGCATAGTGACAGGCTCAGGGGGTGGGAGGTCTAATGCTGTATTGTGAGGCTTTCGACCCCTCCACCCCATGTGCTGCACACAAGGTTATAGGGCAGCCTCAGGTAAGCCCAACTTATCTATTGCATTGTATGTCCCATAGGGGGCTCCCCGAGATTTAGAGTTAGTGCTGCACCTCACAGAGGCAATATGGCATTTGGTGGTGCAGCTTTACCATACTTCTGCAGATGTGTGTGGACCAAGACCTCTGTTTTTATAGGTTTTATAGGTTATAGGTTTGGCTGCAAGCTAAAAGGGTTAAGTGCTGTAGCCCTTTGACTTGATGCTCGGGGAGGGGACATCCAGATACCAGATTGCTAGAGCCCCCCCGCAACAACCCCATAATGCTTACCTGAACCTCGATCTTCGGGCAAAATGCGGTCCTCCGCTGGCGGTCACATGGGCCAGCCTTTACCGTCAGCAGGAAAAATAGGCCATGTGACTGCCAGCAGCCAATCAGAGGACCGCAATTTGTCCAATGATCGAGGTCCAGGTAAAAATTCGGAGGATGCTGCGGGGGATATTGCGTGGGGGGGGGGCTCCAGCTATTTGGATACCCCCCCCCAAGCCTGTCATTATGCGACCCTTCACCCGGCCGCTGGGGAATGGTCATGGGACAGATTCAAGCACGGGGAGGCCGATTCATCAATAGCGCCAGGTAGCGACAGATGAGCGACTGTAGCGTGATTTTTTCAGCGCCAGCCAGTATTCGCTGTGCTTGGCCGGCATTAGCTTGATGACAGCGACTCAGTCGGTGTGCGGTAATGTTGAATACGGGCTGGGGGGTCGCTGTTTCACAGGTTCAGCGTTGTATGTGAGCGCCTGACAACGAATGGCCAGAGCGAACGGCTAGCTTCATATTCATCAACAAATCACGCTCCGAATGTGCTGTCGCTGTCCATTCCTTGTTTAAACCCCAGAGCGCTGGCGGCGATCTGTATTAACTAGTTTTTAACCCCTAAACAACCATATTTTTTGAATGTAACATTATACATGTTTTTAGATTCATTTTGTTATATGAATACATTAATCTCAGACCTGTTAGATCAATTCTGCACATATTTTTTTTTTTTTGACTTAAAAATAAATCCTAACATTGCAGAAGTGGTCTCCGATTTTTTGACATTAAAAAAAAAAAAAAAATAATAATACCAATTAATTATGATTAATTATAGATTGCTCCATTGAAATGCATTGGACATCGCCTGGGAGCGACAGCTCATACCTGGCGCTGTGAGGGAATTTGCAGCGGCGCTGTTCGGTCCAGGCGGCTTCATGATGAATGCCGCACTAGCCGTCGCTCTCGCCGGCGCTAGCCTCATTTTGCTTGATAAATGCGTCATTGTGAGCGCCGCCGGGCGTACTTGAGTCGGTAGTCGCCGTTAGCTGCCGCTACCTGTCGCTCGTCAGACACTACCTGGCGCTATCGCTTGATGAATAAGGGCCCAAGTGTAAAACATTCTAAAACCACTTCTGTTATACTTTTCACCTAAAGTTCACTTTTAACTCTAAATTGCACTTTGCACACCTGCTGCTGAATCAAACCTAATAAGTTGATTTATTTCTTTTTTTTTCCTTTTTATTTCGAATGACTACTTCTTAAGAATTTCCATAAATATGTCAAGAGTGAAATGAGAGCAGGGGGAGGTAGGTTATTAAATATATTTGTGTGAATGGCAATCTGTTTGAGAAGCGTGACAAGAATCTCTACCATTTAAAGGCAATTACATTCAGCTATCAAGTTACGTAAAGTCAACAGAAGATACAAATCTCAAGTGGTGAACAGGAGAGGAGAATTACAGGAAAGCTGTTACTCTAGAACGTTGCCTTTTACCCGCGCATGTAGCGTTACGTGAATACCTTTTCAGAGGTGAGGGTGGAAGCCCTTTCATAGAAAGAAACATTCTTTAAAAGCTGCATATTTCCTTCAGGTTAGACATCCGATTACATGGCTCTAACCTTTCCCTGCATACTTCTCTCTATTCTTTCTCCCACCATGCTGAGCTATGAAATAAAAGCCATCTCCGCTTGGCACTGTATAAAGAATGCTAAATAGTTTTTTTTACTTTAGCACCGTAAGGCAAACAAAATGTAAAGTATAAATGATCGGTGTAAGTGGAGGTCAGCCATACATGGCCTCTAATTTGCTACAATGTGTAAATGATTAGAGCACGTAAAGTGGCATAAGGCGAGGGGAACCTTCTGCTAAAGGGCAGCAGAATGTCAGAAGTGGGGGATAAAACTTTCTGGTATAACTTTTTTGTGGTCATTCAGTTCAATATTGTAGCGAATATAATGCATGTATACAAAGTAAAGATTGCATGGCTCTGCCTACTGGATTAGGTAGTTGAAAAATCAACAGTCACTGAATTTTAACATGCCTGGGATAAGCACACATCTATCCTAAGATAAAGAGAACATACAGTATACACATAAGGGCAGACTAGATGGACCGTATGGTCTCCTTCTGCCGTCAACCTTCTATATTTCTATTATGGGAAAAATCCTGCTATCCTTACTTTGAACGTATGAACTATGAGGCCGATTCATTAATAGCGCCAGGTAGCGACAGTTGAGCGTCTGTAGCGGCATTTTCAGAGCGCCCGCTAGTAGTCGCTGTGCTTGGCCGTTGTTCGGTAGTTGATAGGGACTCAGTCGGTTTGCCGTAATGTTGAATATTGGGTGAGGAGTCGCTATTTGACAGGTTCCGCGCTGTATGGGAGCGCATGATAGCGACTGGCCATAGCGACCGGCTCCCACCATATTCATTAACAAATCACGCTCAAAAAATTATTGCGCTGTAAAATGCATGTTTAAACCCCAGAGCGCTGGCGGCGATGGGTTAAAAGTAGTTTTTTAACCCCCAAACAACCAAGTTTTTTAAATAATTTTGTAATATGAATACATTAATATCAGACCTGTAATATCAATTCAGTACATTTTTTTTTTTTTTTTACCTTAAAAAAATTATTTAAAATGGCAGAAGTGGTCACAGAATGTTTCACATTTAAAAAAATAATTAATTATGAATATTTAAAGATTGTTCCATTGAAATGCATTGGAGAGCGCCAGGTAGCGAGAGGTCATACCTGTCGCTGTTCAAGGTCGGACGCTGGCGCTGTGGGCTGAGGCTGGAATAATGATGAATGAGTCGCTATATGGCGCTATCTCAGTCGCTAAGCAGGATTGGCTTGATAAATGTGTGATTGTGATGGGGAGCCGGCGTTCTCGTGGCGGGGCCCGTCATTACCGGCCGCTCACCAGTCGCTACCTGTCGCTATTCCTTTATAAATAAGGGCCAAAGTTAATACTTTCTGTTTTAAGAAAGCACCCACTGCCTTGTACCTTTTAATAGGGGCTGTTTTGATGGGTCCCCCTCTAAAGTGGCTTCTAAATATGAACAAAATAAAGTTAAATGTTTTAAGCAAACAGCAACAATTGTGCCAGCTTGTATGCCTACAATGCATTTTTGGTAAGTCCTGTCTTAAAGAGGAACATCGGGGGGGGGTTAAAACCTCCCTCAAACCTTGCCGGACTGTTCCCCTTCGGTTTCACAATTGGGCAGTATTTACTCACCTCGCCGGGGGATCAATCTTCTGTGTTTCTTGGATTCCAGGTGACCTCCCGATGGGCGGCGCCATCTTGTATCCTATCAGGCACTGTGCATGGCCCCAGATCTCGTGCCTGTGCAGTGCCCATGAATGGGATGCAATGGAGCCGTCTGAAATCCCGCAAGACTTTGCGGAGCGGCGAGATCAGCGTGGGCTTTTAAAGAGCACGGCTAAAGCAGTGCTTGTCAGTTAGTGTCATGTCAGTTAGTGACGGCTAAGCTGGCGGTGGGTGAGGAACGGGCGCCGGAAGCAGCTGGATGTCGCTGCAGCAAGCACCAGAGCCATCCAAAAGGTAAGCAGGGGCCGATGGAGGGGGATGGCCCCCTTTTTATTTTAGGTTTGATGTTCCTCTTTAAAACTCAACTCCAGACAGGTTCAGACTGGCCCACAGGGTTAACAGTAAATCCCCCAATGGGCCCCTTCTCTCAGGGCCCTAATCAATAAAATCTGAATGCATACCATGTATAGCTAATTTGTGGCATCCCAAGTGCACACACAAAGACAATGCAGTGGGGCATAATGTTTCTGTGCATGGGCCCAGAATGTAAGTCTGTAATACTTGCATCTAACTGTGGGATGGCCCCCCCGAGTCAGTTCGACTGGTAGGCCCCAGGCATCCCAGTCTAACACTGACCCCCAATATAAGGGGCATCATTTCCTTCCTTGTGACGGGGGCCACTAGCCCAAAAATGTTAATGTTTAAAATGCCATCATCTACCATGGCGCTGTACAATGTAGAATTATAAAAAACGGAAAACAGATAACAACTTGGGTACAGAGTCATATGTGACAGAAATAAATAGCTATACTGAAATATATTAGGATAGAGGGCCCTGCCCTTGCGGGCCTTACAATCTAAAATATAAAGGGAGGAGACAAAAAGGTAGGTCACAAGTAGCATGTACCAAGGGTAGAGGCAAACCCCATCTCCAAGTGGTGTCAATTGCTTAGGCCAGGTGTCTCTATTGAATAAGAGAGTTTTGAGGGCCCTCTTAAAGGGACAGTCCAGGCATTTGTCAAGTTTTCAAAGAACCACCCACCCTGCCTCCCTCCCCTGGCATTGAGACAGAATGGGGAGGTTATAACAAGATAAAACATTTCCCTCCCCTCCAGAAGCCGCAGCATTCAGCATTCTTTGTACTGCCACACAGAGCATGTTCCCCAGTTTATGTGTGGCCCCACCCTCCTATTCACTTGAATAGGCAGATGGGAGTGCGCACAAAGCAGGGAATCCACTAAAAGAACTGAACAGGCAAATGTTTCTGTGTGCACTATTTAGGGGGTCTAGGCTAAGGCTTGCATTAAGGCTCTATGACTTCACCTTCACCTTACTGCCCAAAACATACTCAGACTGCCTAAATATGCATATATTTATATTTATACCAGCGTCCAGCCTGGTTGTAAGGCATACCTAGCATAGGAGTAATGTCCCACATAACCCACCATGCTGAGCCACAGATCTGCCCATTGACTTGTCTGCATGCATCTAAGTAAGTGCCTGAAAAGATAGTAGGAAGGTGGTAATAGTGGTGGCGGTGGATTGTGGAGGTTAGGGTGATGATGATCATTGGTCACCCAACTTCCAGGACTTTTGCTAGTGTTTAGTGGCAACTAGGGATGAGCGAACTGGTTCGGACGAACCGGAATTCGCTCCGAATTTCAGGGAAAATTCGATTCGGCACGAACCCGAATTTTTTTTGGTTTGTGCCGATCGAATTTTCCCTGAAATAAAAAAAAAAAATGCCGGCATGGTGGGAGTGGGCAGGCCGGCTACGCTGACAGCGCAGCCGGCCTGCCCGCTCCCACCATGCCGGCATTTTTTTAAAAAGCAAACACTTACCTGCATGGTCGGAGCGTGGAGGCCGGCGCCGCCCTCAGGCGCCCTCTGATGACGCGTCCTCTGATGACAGCTGAGAGCGGTGCCGGCCTCCACGCTCCGACCATGCAGGTAAGTGTTTGCTTTTTAAAAAAATGCCGGCATGGTGGCAGCGGGCAGGCCGGCTGCGCTGTCAGCGGGCCGGCGGCAGCTATAATCCTTTTAATACTACTGTACCACTTTAGTCTACAGAATGTTTGCTTTTCATCTCATGCCCATGGAACCCATTAACCAGAATGCTATCGGTTTTAAATTAACCCCGATTACCAGGGGCGCTCAAGACGACAGTTATAAGCCACAATGCACTGTATCAGTTAGGCCCTAATACATACTAGTCTCATTGTTTTAGAAAATGTTGGAGCATTTATACACAGGAGCTAAGCCAGTGAGATATACATAGTAATTAGGTATCAGAAGGTTTATATATGTACCCTTTTAGAGGATCAGTTTTGCTGATTGTCATGACCAGATGAAGCAATTTATTCTTTTTTTTTTTATTTCTTTTTTTTTTTAAGGTGCAAAAAAAATAAACAGAAATGGATCTAGATGAGAATTCCAAAAATGTCTGCCTCCTTTCAATGTTTAATATTGGCCTGCAGGTTATTTTTTCCTCCATGAATGTGGTAGTATTCTATAAGAGGCAACTAGAATGCTGAGCGACACGGACCCCTGATTACATTGTTTATGATTGGAAAGTACCTGTTGCTGAAACTCCCCTGCGGTGAACATAACCTATAATTTACCTTCATTCATTGATGTGAAAGGAGGAAGGATATACGGAATGAAAGTCTCACTGGGTGGGCTACACATTCTCCAGTCTTCTGAATCCCCAGAGAGAATAGCGTAAGTAATTGCGGTGCTTCTTGCTACTACCTTTCCTGGCAAAAAAGGCGTGCGTAGGTTTAGGTTTAGCACACTTGTGCAGTTTCCATCATGCTTCTACTAACAAAGGGCAGAAACCCATTAGGTTGGCAATCGTCTTGGAAAATGAATTGTAGTCAAGAAATTCATTAGTCCCTAACATAGTAACTACTAACTTAACATTTGGGAGTTTGTAAAATAGAACTTTCCAAAACATTTCCCACTATTAGGCATGACCATAGTAGGTAGACCCAATCGTTGCAAGGACCATGCTGGACCTGACCCCTTCTATGGCCTGCCTACAACTTGCAACAGTGTGCCATGCTGGTTTTAGACATGGTATTCATGTATTCAAAATACTCACTAGAGGGAAGAGGTATTCATTAAAATGTAGAGAACGCCCTGCTTTATGGAAAATCACTTTTGCACTTGAATGTGTTTTAAGGTGGAGAGCTTTCCAAACTTTGTTGAATGAAGAACACCTAAGTTAGAGAGCTCTCACCCTGAGATGGAGATCTCTGGCACATAAGACAGATCGCCTTCCACAATTTAATTAATAACCCCCCTAAGTGGTTGGTTCTGAAGCATAGCTAGCTCATACAGAGCTGGTGTGAATTAACAGTAGATGACTCAGTCACAACCCTTACAGAACACAGTCTTGCATGCTCTTCCGAAGGTGGATGAAAACCTGCCAAGAGAAAACAGCATACCAATGTATGAGAAGATAAAACAGAGGGTCTTTCCTATCAGCCAGGCTACAGGTATAGAAAAACACTGAGAGTGCATATAGTGACTAATTGAAAATTAATTGAGAAAAACTATTGAGAAAACAGCAAATGGCGTGGGGGATGAGCAACTATGTTTTTAACAAGGTCTCCCATACAAAACGGACTATCACTCACTGCTTATGCTTATACCTTTTATACGTCCAAAGGTGCAGTTGATGGAACCATGTCAGCTTGACCTTCTTGTAGGTGGAGCACAAAACTTCATATAAATGATGTTTCTGAACCAGTGGCATAACTAAATGCAATGGGGGCCCTGGTGAAAATATTTCAATAGGGCTCTTTCAAGACTCATACAGTAAACCTTTTTCTGTATAATAATTCAGTTGGATGCAGCTACACAACTAAAGACTGAAACAGCAGATTCATTTATATAGATCATCAAGTGAGCACAAATATGATAAATCAAGTGGAGCAGCAGCAATGATGGGGACCTTCTAACCTCCTGGGCCTGTTGCGGTCGTACCCCCTACACCTTCTATAGTTATGTCCCTGCTCTGAATAGATAAAATGACATAATTACCCTAATACAATGATAAAAGTAGAAGCTTGACAGCCCTAAGGACAGACAACACGGAAAAAAGGTGGTAGAGAGGAGATGGGAATTTAGATACTAGGGGGAGTTTGTACTATTTATTTACCAAGGTCATCCATACAAAATAATAACTTAATGCTTATGTTGGGGTGCCCCCTATTCCTCATAAAGAGACAACTTGTACATGTGCATATCCTCATAAGGTTCATAAGGTCCAGCCAATAGAACCATGTCTGCAAAGCTTCAATGAGGTCTTCTATGTTTACAGTGTCTTTGAACTGATTTATTACATTTATAAAACAGTAGTTAGACAGTCCCAATAATAGAAAAAATCCAAAGCAGGGAGGTGAAGAAATGGATAACATGAGGAGGTCCAACAATTTATTTGACAAGGTCCTCTATGCCATTTGCAAGTCTCTACTAAAATGCTTTGACAGGGAACATGTACTAGTACTAGTGTACAACCTCTTGTATTCTGGGAAGTTCATAAAGCCCTAAAACCATATCTTCCTCTTGACCTTCTTGTAGGTTTGTAGGTGGAGCTCAAAGCTTCTGTGAGGCCTTGCATGTCAACCATGTATCGGAACTGATTAAATTACATCATTGCACTAGATTAGTACCCCCAAAGAATCAGGGACCAGCACCTGACTTACTATGACGCTCACAAACTCACAAAGATCAAGAAGCTGAACCAAAGTTTCATATCTTGTATTTATTTAATTGGACGCCAAGCTCTTTCCCTATTTCTACATGTGACAGCAAAATGTAAAGTAAAATGTGCTGGCAGGACGCTCTGTCACAGAAAATCCCTTTCTAATCAGTCCTGAGAAAGAAGGAACAAGATCCTATGTGAATTCATTAGGCCCAAATAAAAAAACATGTTAATTTCGAGCTCTAGTCAGCTCAACTTCTATCTGGAGAGCAAATGTTTTTATGAAAAATGCATCAAACAAGGCCCGTATGAAGTCCTTCCCCCAGAAGAAAAGCCGTCTTCCAGGCCCGAGAGTTATGTGTTTCTTTCAATCATGTGAACATGGATTTGCATGAATTATCATGTACGACAGAAAATAATGATTACCTACGGGGTTTATCTGCATAAAGGAAGCTTTTCAAGCTGTAACATAATAAACAGCCAGACAAAATGATGAGCGTGTATTGTGATTGGTAATTTCGTTACCCGTAAACAGACGCAGTGATATTGTCGGGATATTGAGACATGCGCATTGCTGTGTGCTATTTATTCATTATAGACATAAACTAAACAGCTTAAATAGAGACAATATTATGATTCAGCTGTCGCATTGCAGCTCCTGACAAGTTTTATTTCATTCAGCCCGCCATTTTCTATTTACGTCTCACTGTTACCTATATAGACATTGCTTAAAGTGGACCTTCAGTCAAAAAAATCAAAGCTTAGTAAATTGTTCCCCTAAAGCCCCACACTGGCAATCAGTGACATAAGCTTATTGAGAGGGATTAACACTATGCAGATGTCTGGAATAGCAGACTGATTCTGCAGTCTTAAACATGCATGGCAGCGGCCATCTTGCCTTGCACATGAAGGAGATGATTCTGAAAAAAGGAATCCCTCAAGTCAAAATTGCCTCATAGCTCTGTGTAATCATCTCTTATTTCTAGCCGGGAGTAGTAAGTCTTTAGCTGCAATTACTCATCTTTGCTTTGCAAACAGCTGACATCTTCTAGATACATTGTGCCTCGTTACTTTTGCAGAAGCCACTTCCATAGAGATACATTGTAACAGCATTCCTCACAAGATTTCCTGTGCTACATTAGCTGCATATTCAGTGTTTGCATGTATGAAAAATGACAGGCAAGCTTCTTGTTCCTGAGGCATATATCTCTCTATGTTTGGTGTGCATTGCTGCTGGCACAGCAACCGCCTAATTCTAATGTGTAAACAGGAATATCAGATGTGCGGCAAGATGTCCGCCCCCGTGTAATAAAAGTGTGATGCCATTCCCCAACATCTGATGAAGTTAAGCCCTCTCAAACTGCTTATGCCAATGATCATAAGAGGGGAAGCGGTTTACTAAACGTTCTCTTACTTTTTTGGCTAGAGGTCCACTTTAACACATGAAACTCTGTGAAGATGTTCACATCTGTCCAAACCCCAGAGAAGCTCACTATCTATGGCAGTGGTTGTCAACTTGCTAGATAAGGGACTAGAAAGGCAGAGCCAAACACTGGATAGTGCCAAAGAACCCCCCTCCCCAAAGTTTCCTTTTCAGGGAGTCCCCACAACTAGTGTTGGGTGAACCCAAACCCCAAAGTTCTGGTTCGTACCAAACTTTTCGAGTTCAGGTTCCAAAACCCAAACAAAGACTTCAGCCAGAAGTTTGTGTCTGAGTTCGGCATTTGGTCTAAACCCAGACAAGTTGGTTAAGCCCATCAACCAGCTTAACCTAATGCAGAGTATGTGCAGCAGCAGGAAGCTGCTGTACAACTTACCTAAGCCCCAAAATCCCCTCGGCGGTTGGCATAGTTTCCTCTGTCAAAATGTCTATGCTTGGGCTTCAGAAAGATGGCCACCCTCATGAGTGAGGACACTGGCAGCAGCTTACAATGTAAAGTGTCCTCACTCATGGGGGCATCCATCTTTCTGAAGCTCCAGCCGTCAATAGAGGAAAGAATGTCAACTGCCTACCGACGGATCATGGGGCTCAAGTAAGTTGTACAGCCACTTCCTGCTGCTGCCCACCTTGCATGGGGCCATTTCGGATCCCAAAATTTGGGTCCCTATTGATTTCAATGGGGACTGGGCTTCGGGTTCAGGTCAAGTTCAGTACCCAAACTTTTGTTCAAAGTTAGGCCGAACTCGAAATTATAGGGGTTAAACCAACACTACCCATGACGTCTGGCATCCCAGTAGAAGTAATGTTACTGCCTCAGAGAGAAATAAAGAAATAAGGCAATAACTTTTGTAGGCTAACTGAGAATATTTTAAGGTGAGCTTTCGAGAATACCTAGATCTCTTCGTCAGACATGATGGTATACTTTTTGTAGACTAACTGATTATATGTAAAAGTGAGCTTTCAAGAACTAGGTATTCTGGAATGCTCACTGTAAAATATATTCAGTTAGCCTACAAAAGGTATCGCTTTAATTCTTCAGTTTACTACTATTCTCAATGGCTAACATGGTACAACACAATACTACTTGCCTCAGAGAGAGGTTTGTATACCACGGGGACATGGCATCCCCAGGATTCCTCTAATATCACATTGCAGCACCTCTGCACCCAACCACAAACCATAATGACCATTTTTATCCATCACACTCAGCCCCAGGATGCAAATGTTCAACTGGAATGGCTACAATAAGAGAAACAAATGTGGAAATAGCAAATATAACTGGCTCCTTATTTCAATGCAATGTGAGCATAAAGCAAGCTAAACAAGTTGCAGGGGCAACAATGATGGACCCCTTGACCTCATGGAAGCCATTGCTGTTTGTCCCTACTTCTGCAACCTGCAGTTACAGTCCTACGCTGCAGTTATTTAAGCAAGCCACCAGATGGGGAGGAAAATGGCGATGTTAAATTAATCTTAGGGTTCTTATGTTTTGTTTTTGTTTGTTTTTTAAAGTGATTTTTTAAATGGGAGAACTTGTGTTTTAGTTATTTTCTACATTACTTGTGATCTAGTAAAGGGTTGAAAGGACCCCTATACCAGCTCAACAGGTAGTGCAAACAACCTGCCTGGTTTATGGCTTGCCAATACCTCCACCTGATTATACCCATAACCTTCAGGGCACCAGGGAAGGGCAGAAAGCCCACTGACCAATGAGCATTGGACCCAGTGTTCTTTCAAGGGTGCCACAGAACATGTATTGAAGGGCTGGTGTGCCACCATAGCCCTAGATACCAGTCCTTATGCCTGGTGCACCGGGCTATTATCCCTGTGGAGAAGAGGTACTTTTTATTTATGTCAAAAATGATTAAAATGATGGACGAATAATTTGGCCCAAACAGTATCTCTATTTGGGTTTGGCCAAACTGAACCAAATAGGCAACATTTGGGTTCATCACTTGATATAAGTGACATTATTCAGAGGTTTTGCATTACATTACATTCAGCAGTGAATGGGGATTGCTGACAGAGCATACATTTGTATGTATGTATCTACTGTATCAACTTGCCTAAGCAATAAAGAAGAATTTATACAAGTCTTCCAGCAGCCACATGCACAGGCGTCCATGTATAGGGTGGTTGCTCCTGGAGCTTTGAGCACCTGGTAAGGGTATATTTACATTACCAGCATGGAAGAGATTTACTTGTAGACTCATTAACCCCCCTCCATGGCCAATCTTCTGACAGGAGAATGGGAGTGGACCACTGCCACAGGCCTACATGTGTGATTGCATGATGTTACTTGTAGTAAACAGCTGTAAAAACTGAAGCTACATAGACATGTGATAACAGAAGATTCACACATTTTCCATAAACATTTGTCACCTTCCGGCCTTTTACAAGTTCATTGTTCCCCAGGTAGCCATATCTCCTCCTGTTCTGTGCTTAGATAACATCCACCCCCTCATAGATCTCAACCCTGCTCTTTCTGCACACAGAGTTTCATGGACCATAAATAGTTAATGTGCTAAAACCATTGATCAACAGCTACATTTCCTCTCTAACAGCATCTAAGTGTCATAGTACAACACATTAGACGTTAGATGCAGCAATTAAAACAAAACAAAACCTTAGTGTATCATTTACTGGATGTATGCAGATTTATACATCTAACCTAAAATAGGGACAAATGAGGTCTACTTGGGACAGAGGAGGTCAAAAGACCCACAGTCCATAAAGCTAAATGCGGAAAGATCATATCAACCTAACAGAAATCGTATCAGATGTGGACAAACAACAGCGTGCCATATTATTATTTTTATTGTTTCTTAATAGAGTGTTATCAGGAGAGTAAGACGAGTAAAATGCTTGTAATATGAGTCAGATGTGACAGAAATGTGACCACAAATGATTCACATGTGCTACTGACACCGTAAGGCAAAGTAGGGCCTTGCTCTTTCAAGTTTATAATATAGGATGGAGGTGGAGACGAGGTTAGTTTGCATGTAAAATGTATTAAGAATGGTGGCAAGACTGTGGGGTGGAATGTTTAAAGTGATATTTCAAGCAATTATTAACCCTTTGTGTCATGCTATGTATGGCGCTGTCCTAAACTGAGATATCAAGGTTTACAATTTTACCTCATGACTTCTCTTCTGAATAGTAATAGTGCTAATAGTGGCCATTGCGTGCTTATGCACACCTGGAATTTTACCTCTGCATTTTCCCCATCCGTGAACTTGTGAATGCATGCTAGTGAATAAACACTATATTTGTGACTACACACTGGTGAATAACACACTAAGGGGCAGAGAAGTGCACATGTGCCTGGGGCGGTGGGCTGCCCTAAAATCGGCGGCCGGGGAGCAATTGGTAGTTAGGTGCCTTGTCAAGTGCCATTGAAGCCATCAATGCTGAGGGAAGTGTGGTGTGGACTAGCTCCTCGAGCTAGTATTGGTGGTCCACATCTGCAGGGTGGCTCTGAAGGGGCAGAGGAGAAAGTATATTTTCTCATTCAGGGCACCAAGCTGAGAGGAGGCACAGCGCTGGAGGAACACTTGACAAGGTAAGATGCAGTTTTTTTTACTTTGCATAAAAAATACCTTTAAGCCACATTATAGGCTTGTCTAAATTTTTGAAGGGTTGAAGAGAGGTGAATTGCATAGGGAAGGGCTTTCCAGAGGAAGGTGGTGGCACGTGTGTTGTCCTGAGGAGTAAAGTGGGAGGGTTGAGAACAGGTGGTCATGAACAGAGAGGAGGTCACACCTGGAATGGTATCTTTGGACTAGGTGATAAAATGTGGGGTGGGGAGGTAGGTTAGATAGAATCCTTGATAGTCTGGATATAAGTTGTATTTTATCTGAAAATGTCATAAAGCATTCTTCTCAGTTTAGGCGGTCTCTGATACTCCGATCCGGTATCTCCAGTTTAGAAATGGATACTGATACATATGGGGTACTGCTGTAATCAGGAGGAATGGGGCTTTCACGCGCAATATAGTTTTCCTAAAGAAAATGAATATTTTATTTTTAAAAAGCAACAAAATACAAACAAGACATTTCATTCTAAAACCCAAACTCTGATAAAAAATGACAGCAAAAATCACAGTTAAACATAGGGCAAAATGGCGAAAAATGCAACAAATGGCCTGACAAAATCTCAAGCAGGCTGGAGTGATCGTTATTTAGTACTACCAGGAACGGTGGTATCAGGCAAATTGGGAACTTTTTGGATTGCCTTGCCTTCTTGTAATTTATTTCATGTTTTATGCTGAGAAAATACAGCCAGGCCCAGATAGAATGACTCATTTTTGGAATCGCTCAGCAAACACATCTGTCCTGGATATAGAACTAAAGAAGATATCAAATCAATAAAAAGGGTAGTTAAAAAATATAGTTGTTTAGCTCCAGAGTAAACAAAAGGATTTGATGAGAATATTAAAAAAACAACAAAATAAAAAAGAGATTATGTTCTAAACGACACGAATGAGAAAGCAGAAAAAGGCAAAAACAACGAGAGAAACTCAGTTATGTTTCCAATCACTGTGTGAATGAGAACCATCCCCATCGCGCCTCGCATCAGCGGGGAGTCAAGTGCTTTGACAAAAAAGACATACGCCAGAAATGTGACCTCTGTCCTGCCTGCTCTGTGATCAGTACTGTACACTGTCTGTCACGGCTACCGTCCACATACATCAGCCGCTGAAGGAATGCTGAAACACTATCCACCTTTTAGACAAAGTAGTTTGACAAGTTTCGGGAATTTCACCTCAATTTACATTTCCCAGCCTAATGTCGGCCACATTTTAAAAGCACAGAAAAGGTAAACAAAAGTCAGCGGCCTCCCCTGTTCTTATTCATTCGGGAACATTCCAACCAAACTTTCTCTAAAGCAAGACATCTCTACAATTGAGTGTCCCTTGAAGAAATTTGGCTTGAAAAGTTGCTCTTTGACAACAGGACATATAGACCATAAAATGGAGTAAGACCCCCATCTCATACTGGGATGATTTATTGGGAACCGTAAGGCCTTGATTCAGTAAACTTTCATTACAATAGATGTAAGCTGTAAGCGTAAAAACAAATCGCACAGGAGAAAAATTGATTTCTCACAAAAATTTCTCACGGTGCTGAATCAGCCCAAATATCTCATAAAAATAAGGGGCCATTTCACACTTTGAGGGCGATTCATTAATAGCGCCAGGTAGCGACAGTTGAGCGACTGTAGCGGCATTTTCAGAGCGCCCGCTAGTAGTCGCTGTGCTTGGCCGTTGTTCGGTTGTTGACAGCGACTCAGTCGGTGTGCGGTAATGTTGAATATTGGGTGAGGAGTCGCTATTTGACAGGTTCCGCGCTGTATGGGAGCGCATGATAGCAAATGGCCATAGCGAACGCCTCCCACCATATTCATTAACAAATCACGCTACAAAAATTCTTGCGCTGTGAAATGCTTGTTTAAACCCCAGAGCGCTGGCGGCGATGGGTTAAAAGTAGTTTTTTAACCCACAAACAACCATATTTTTTTTTTTTTTTTTTTTTTTTTACCTTAAAAAAAATATCTTACATTGCAGAAGTGGTAACAGAATTTTTCACATTAAAAAAAAAATAAATAAATAATAATAACAATTATTTATGATTAATTAAAGATTGTTCCATTGAAATGCATTGGAGAGCGCCAGGTAGCGAGAGGTCATACCTGTCGCTGTTCAAGGTCGCTCGCTGGCGCTGTGGGGTGAGGCTGGAATAATGATGAATGATTCGCTATCTGGCGCTCTCTCAGCAGGATCGGCTTGATAAATGTGTGATTGTGGTGGGGAGCCGGCGTTCACGTGGCGGGGAGCGTCATTACCGTTCGCTCACCAGTCGCTACCTGGCGCTATCCCTTGTTAAATAAGGGCCTTTATTTCCAAATAAGACATGAGAAAAAATAAGGCATTGTTTAAAGAAAGAGTAGACATTTATAAATACTTAAAAGAGCACATACAGTAATTATTAAAGGAGTAGTATTATTAGAGTATTATTAAAGTAGTATTATTAAAACTCCCTTTTTGTCAGGTTTTTGATGTTCTGCCTTATTGTTTTCCTTTTTTGCAAAGTAAAATAATAATTTGTGTTAGGATTGTGCCCCCAGATCTGTGATTTACTTATCAGCATGCTGTTCCCATGTTTCCTTTATCCCGTGGCTCTGTGTTGCTCAAGTGGGAGCGTTTTTCTTTGCCTTGAATAAAAACCATTAGATGAAACCTGGCACTGTAGCAGAAATTCTCATAGAGCACAATGGGCCAAACTGGATTATAGTGTTTATTGCTATAATTAATTTTCCAAACATTTGTGTTAGGAGCTTGCATTTGGACTTGTCAATAATTGTAATGCAGGACCTAGATTGTCCAAAATGAATTAAAAGAATAAATTAATTAATTTTAATGGCTTCTTTGGCTGAACAATGTGTAATTTTGACCCCAACAAGTAAATTGGTCCAAAAGCGCAAAGTAAAGTTTGTCCCTAGCAGTGATTTCTTTTATCTGTAATGGCTGAATGCTAAGCAGCACCAGTAAAATACAGCTGCAATAATTTTAAGGCCTAAAAATTGATAAATATGCTGGAGAACACCGGAAAACTGCCAGCACTAAGCGGCGCTCACCAGGCAGCTGGAACAACAGGCACTGATATAGGCCGGCCACTACCTAGTGCAATAATGAGCGCGTTCTGTGTAGTGTCTTTTAGCGCCAATGCAGACCACAGCACTGCGCCGGAGAATGCTAAAATGCTAGTGCTTTTGGCACTATAGTAAAAAAAAAAAACGCAAATCATAAATTAGGCCCTAAGGTTTTTTTTCAACCTTTACTAATTCAAGGTTTTTGTCTTGACACAAGGAGGCCGATTCATTAATAGCGCCAGGTAGCGACAGATGAGCGACAGTAGCGTTATTTTCACAGCGCAGGCTAGTATTCGCTGTGCTTGGCCGTTGTTCGGCTGTTGACAGCGACTCAGTCGGTGTGCGGTAATGTTGAATACGGGGTTAGGAGTCGCTGTTTGACAGGTTCCGCGCTGTATGGGAGCGCATGACAGCGAATGGCCATAGTGAACGGCTCCCAGCATATTCATTAACAAATCACGCTCAAAAAATTCTCGCGCTGTGAAATGCTTGTTTAAACCCCAGAGCGCTGGCGGCGATGGGTTAAAAGTAGTTTTTTAACCCCCAAACAACCATATTTTTGGTAAAAAAAAAAAACATGTTTTTACAAACATTTTGTAATATAAATACATTAATATAATAATGTAATATCAATTCTGCACAAATTTTTTTTTTTTTTTTTTACCTTAAAAAAATATCTAACATTGCAGAAGTGGTCACAGAATTTTTGCCATTGAAAAAAAAAAAAAAAACATTAATAGCAATTAATTATGAATATTTAAAGATTGCTCCATTGAAATGCATTGGAGAGCGCCAGGTAGCGAGAGGTCATACCTGTCGCTGTTCAAGGTCGCTCGCTGGCGCTGTGGGGTGAGGCTGGAATAATGATGAATGATTCGCTATCTGGCGCTCTGTCAGTCGCTAAGCAGGATCGGCTTGATAAATGTGTGATTGCGAAGGGGAGCCGGCGTTCTCGTGGCGGTGAGCGTCATTACCGTTCGCTCACCATTCGCTACCTGGCGCTATCCCTTGTTAAATAAGGGCCTAGGTGTTTTGAGAGAAGTATGTTCAGATTTACGGAATGTATGATAGTGCCAAGTAAGGATTAAAATATTTTATCTCCATTTAATGTAGTAATATCTGCAACCTGCATCTTATATGCTTTGCACTCAGACTATTCTGTTACCATTAAGTATATTATACATTTAGGGGAGAATTTAATTGCAATGGAGATCAAGCCAGTTGGCTTAAGGTGGTAAAAGTGATAAATCCAGCTCTGTTGCTAAAGGGTGTAACAGAATTAGCTGAGTGATAAGCATTGGAGATAGTTGAGGAGAACATGTCTAGGCGGTATACTGAAGGAACTGTTCTTTCCAAGAGATTTCCAGACAGCTATCAGAAGCCAAGTGTAGTTCTGCATGGTAAGTATATTTACTCTAACCCTTCCTTGAACACATATTACACATATAACAGTGAACTCTTCAAACCTTATTATTATATCACCTAAAACATAATCCTATATAAAGGATGGCATCATTACACTGTGCAAATTACATGCATCAATTACAGACCCTGGGCATTAGTCAATATTAATGCACATCACATGAGCACTTTTCAGATGTTGGTCTGCTCTTACTAGCCAAGTGCCAGCACTTTTCTAGAATTAATAATTGAAACAAACAGTTACATCTTTATTTACTTCATCTAAGTGTGTAATGTGATGGTTATTCATTAGAAGATCAGATAATCAGCTACACCATAAAAGATGACATATTTATATTGGTGTATGACTGATTCAGTCATAATGGGGGTCCTCTCTGGCAAACAAGATATTTAAAGTGGGCCAAAACTTACGCTGATAGATTCCCGGGCTAATCGATTCCCTCCCCCAGGGGCATCCAAAATCGGGATGCCCCGCTGTGTGAAACCCCCCAGGTCACCCTATACCTTACCTTGTTTCTCGGTCCAACAGTGCATGCGCGAGATAGGACCGCATCCCCCCTGCATTTGTGAATGGCCGGCACAGGCACGCTCCCTGTTAGAGGGAAGGGGGGGGGGGGGCGTCAGCCAACGCCTAAAGTCAAACATAGACATAAGACCTAAGTCCCTTAACCTAGTAACATGTGTTGAATACTGATAAGGCTTCCAATCTCATTATATCTTGTTACACAGGAAGTACCCTGACCAGGTATTCCACTTTCAGTGGGACATCCCACTTTGGGGCATGTTGTCCCTTTGTCCCCTTGAAAATGCTGGGGACACCTAAATGTCCCATTCTGCTGACACACACAAACTGCTTTAAGCCATTCCACTTCAAGGCATTGTTGTAGAGCTGATGAGGCTGCATCTAATCTCATTCATTCAGCCAGCCTCCCTGCTGTTCATGTGCTTCCACCTTTTTTTCCTCTCTGCACCCTGCAGCAGATCACTGGGTGTACCATTGTGCAGTGACAGGGCCCTGGTGCAAACATTAGATGGCGCCCTATCAAGTGATTATACAGTGAACGTTTTCTGTCAAATTGCGCTTCATTTCTCTAAATGATGCCAAGTGAGCACAATTATGTTAAATAAGAGGGAGAAGCAACAATGATGGGACCTCCCTGACCTCCTAGGCCTTGGTGCAGTTGCATCCCCTGCACCAACAATATTTACGCCCCTGCCATCATGACACCACTCACAAATTATAATGGGAGGACTACAAAGAGAATTCACTTTAGGTTCACTTTAAAGTGGACCAACACCCAGGGGTGATCGGCCCGGGAATCTATAAGATTCCCGGGCCGATCACCTCCCTCACCGTGGGACATCCGAGATCGGGATGTCCCGCGGTGAGGGACCCCCCCCAAAAGCCCCAAAAAACTCACCTGATTGGCGGCGGCAGCGGGCGCCGCCGCCTCCCGCGCGCCCCTCTAGGCGTGCGCACGCCCGCGCCGGCCGTTTGTGAATGGCCGGCGCGGGCGCGCGCACTGTCAAAGGGGCGCGTGGGAGGCGGCGGCGGACGCGCTGTCTTGTCCGCAGCTGTCACCCGCTTGTCCGTGGCTACGTGGGAGCGTGGTGAGGTGAGTTTTGGGGGGTTTCTGGGAGGTTTTACACATCGGGGTGCCCCCCTGAAGTGGACCAAAACCCAGGATAGTCAAAATCCTGGGTGTTGGTCCACTTTAAAAGGCACAAGGGTGTGTCCTCCACATGGCAAGGAGAACCTTTTTTTATAGGAAGATGAGATCAGTGGGGCCTTAAGGTGGCAAGTATGGTAGAGGTAGAGGTGGCGCCCCCATGAATTTTCTAGGGTTGGTTCCCAAGACAAACTGCAGCTGCGCTTCTGGCCCCTTCCTGCTAGCACTAGTCATTTGTCCTTGTTAAATTATTAGAGTTAAAAAAAAAGTGTAAATAAAAAGGGGCTTTCCACAGGGAGTATGAAAAAAAAAGTAGTACGGGATGTGGCAAGTAAATAAAGTGGATGCAGTGGCGGAGGGGGGGGGGGCAAAAATCAGCCCAACCTACCCCTGGCCAATCCATAAGCAGCCAACGACATTGCCATCGAGTGCACTCATCAATGAAGTTAAAGGAACAGATCATGGACATGGGGTGGATATAGCAGCTTTTAGTATTATGATACCAAAGCTTTAGTATTGTAGGGACAGATATTGTGGCAGGGGGTGTATCGCCACCCACGGCCATAGCATTACAGGGGTAGAACATGGGCTGGGGAGTAAGAGGGGCTTGGGGGAAAGATTAGGGAGGCAGGTATTGAATGGGGCTTTAGAAGCAGCAGCTCAACCCGTCTAAAAACAGAACGGCCACCAGGAATTCTCCCGGGTCTCCCTATGGCCAGCCTACCCTGAGTGAAAGCATAATGGTGACATGGGAAGAAGGGTAAGGCACAATAATGTAGGACAGTCCCCAACCTTTATTTTACAAATACCACTTTCCATTTTCTAAAGTTAGACCTAGGTGATATATATGGGCTGTCAGTCACCTGACAACCATATTTAAAGGAGGACTATTGCGAAAAAATGGCCCAATAAAAATATACTTAAATATGCTAGATGGCGAGTGGAGGGGGTCACTTATACACCTGGCATCAAGAAATTTCCAGCCAGGCTTGTTGCTTTCTTTTAATGGAAGGAAGAGGAAATCAGGGGGGGGGACAGGTTATGTCACCCCTGGATATTATTCCTACCAGGAGAAGAAAACCACAAGCTTGTTTTATTCAGTTTGGGTCTATAAGTGACCCCCTCCTCTCATTAGCCGACATGTTTAAATGTATTTTTAAAATTTGACAATTTTGCAATACACCTCTTGTAAAGTGGACCAGAACCCCCTGCGATCGGCCCGGGAATCTATAAGATTCCTGGGCCAACCAATTTCCTCCCCCCCCAGGGAATCCATAATCCCTGTGAATCCCCCCATACACTAACCTTGTTTCCCGGTCGAAAGCCACATGCGTGAATGGTCAGTGCGGGCACACTCCCTGTTAGAGGGTAGCGGGGGATGCAGCCGTCAGCGCACTCAGAGCTGCTGGACTTAGACGAATCCTTAGACGATGTGACGTGGAGGGGCGGCCATGCGTGCCAGGACCGAGAAGAAGTGAGATGACTTCGTTGATCTGGGGGGTTTCACACAGCGGGGCATCCCGATCGAAGTTCCCAGAGGGCACGGACCAAAACCCAGGATAGGTAAAATCCTGGGTTTTGGTCCACTTTAATGAACATAAAGCACACAGGTCTTTATCTCTTTTTGGAGCAGTTGGCTACATAGATGGCCACAAATTGTATTGGAGTGTAGATCAGTCTCGCTTAAAGGAGCACTATCGCGAAATTGTGTAAAATTAAAAATCCATATAAACACTTTAGCTAATAAGGGGAGGGGTCACTTTTATACCCGAACTGAATAATACTCCAACCAAGCTTGTGGTTTTATTCCCCTGGTAGGAATAAAATCCTGGGGTTACAGGTTTAGTCTATGAGGGGTGACAGAGTCTGTCACCCAAGATGTCCTTTTCCTTCCAATAAAATAAAAAATACAAGCCTGGCTGGATATTTCTCGATACGGGGTGTATAAGTGACCCCTCCTCCCGCCATCCAGCATATTTATATGGTTTTTATTTATTGGGCCATTTTTTTTGCGATAGTGCGCCTTTAAGGAAGCATTTTTATTATTTGCTTAACACTATTAATCCATAGGCAGGATAAAATATTAGATGAACTGGGGAATAAATTAGGTTGTGTTGCCTAAATGTAAAGCCCAACCATCTCTCACCACCTGTCGTTCCAAGTTTTACAAGCTTGCAGCACTATAGTGGCTCTTATTTATCTCACTTTCTCTGCTGACTTGTAAACGTTGGCTCTTGTTCTCAACTGTCAGTAACATTGTCATGTATCCATCACGGGGGCTTAATGCGCACACAAGCACACCCACAAAATAATCCAGTGTGATCAGCTCCTGTACATCTCTCAAGCATTGCCTAATCCTTACAATAAGGTGTTTGTCTATGATACACACCGCACAATCAGCCCCGGAGACAGGACAGGTTCTGCATGAACATGTCATGGTGTAGGAAGATATAATTCCATGTTTAAAAACACACATTACAATTTGTCAGCTAACCAACACGACCTCGGGGTAAATGACTTAAATAAACTATAGTGAGAGCTTTAGCTTAAAGAGGACCACAACCCCCAAAAACGACTCAATCTATTTTTCTCCCCCGCCCCAGGTACATTACTATTTGGATATTTTCTACCCTCGATGCTGCTTGGCATTCCTGCTATAGTGATTTTAATGTATGTTTTCCACAGGTATGCCATTGCATGTCATTGGTTTCTAACAGGATTCCATTGTTCTTAACTAGCTGTTTAAGCCCCCTCTCTCAATCTCATGCTGGAGGCAATTAGTACCTATTGAAAATAGTGCTAAACTGAAGATAAGAGCCCCCCTTCCAAAGGAAAAATCCCCCAGTTTTTCCTTTGGAGCAAAAATAGTTTGTAAGTATTTATATCCAATTCATTAACAGGACACGAAGGAGAGTTGATATACATTGGTTATATTTTTTATTTAAACTTCCACAGGACCACTTTAAATACATCAAGGAATCATACAGAAATTTTCCTGTGCCATATTCTAGGACAGCTCTTGTTACTAGCTCCAGATCCTTAAGAAAATGTGAAGGCTGATTCACTACTAACATCAGGTATTGCCAGATGAGCGTCTGTATAAGGACGCTTAGAGCGACCCCTAGTAGATGCTGTAAGCAGGTATCGTGCGCTGTAACAGAGCCTCTGGTCGCTGTAGTAACCTGGCCGGCATTGATAAATGTGATGTATGTTGGGCGCTGTAACAACAGTATAGTGCTGCAGAGAGCGAGAGGTAGCACCAGCTCAGTGCGTCCGGCACTCGGCGCTCCACACCATATTTAACAAAACACTAGACACACACAGCGTCAGTGCTCTAAAGCTGGGTTTATATAAGGTTTATACAAATGTATATAAGCGGTATGTTTGTCAGAGGGCAGATTTAGTAATGGATAACTGCATTTGGGGTCATTGTAACCTCCAACCCATGCGAATTCCCAAAATCGGCCATGGATGCTCAGTCCGTGCTCACCCCCCTGGCAAACCTTAATGGTCACCAGTAGTGATGGGACATGTGACTGCAACAGATACAGCCCCAAGAATGCAGACAACAATCAATTGCAAATCCCTCTGACCTGTCTGAGCGCTGAAGTGGAGAAGGAGTCTAGGTGAGATTAGATTTATCACTGAGGTGGGAAGTTCTACCATGTTAAAAAATAACTCCCTTAATCATCAATGGGGAAAAAAGTATTATCTGTTTTCTGTTTCACCAGTCTCGGACTAGCCTGACAGAGCACAAGAGGATCTTCTGGTGGGCCCCAGACTCCAGATTTATAATCAGGGCAGTACAGGGATCCAACACTAATACAGTTTCTCCTGTTTGCCTGGAGTGTTCTGTGAGTCTGTTATCTGTTCAATGATGTACATATGTTATTGGTATTGAAGGGTAACCCCCAATTATGATTTCCTCTGGTAAGCCAAAGGCGCGCCAGTCCAACACGGGGAGGCCGATTCATCAATAGCGCCAGGTAGCGACAGATGAGCGACTGTAGCGTGATTTTTTCAGCGCCAGCCAGTATTCGCTGTGCTTGGCCGGCATTAGCTTGATGACAGCGACTCAGTCGGTGTGCGGTAATGTTGAATACGGGCTGGGGGGTCGCTGTTTCACAGGTCCAGCGCTGTATGTGAGCGCCTGACAACGAATGGCCAGAGCGAACGGCTAGCTTCATATTCATCAACAAATCACGCTCCGAATGTGCTGTCGCTGTCCATTCCTTGTTTAAACCCCAGAGCGCTGGCGGCGATCTGTATTAACTAGTTTTTAACCCCTAAACAACCATATTTTTTGAATGTAACATACATGTTTTTAGAATCATTTTGTAATATGAATACATTAATCTCAGACCTGTTAGATCAATTCTGCACATATTTTTTTTTTTTTTTTGACTTAAAAATAAATCCTAACATTGCAGAAGTGTTCTCCGATTTTTTGACATTAAAAAAAAAAAAAAAAAAAAATTATTACCAATTAATTATGAATAATTATAGATTGCTCCATTGAAATGCATTGGACATCGCCAGGGAGCGACAGCTCATACCTGGCGCTGTGAGGGAATTTGCAGCGGCGCTGTTCGGTCCAGGCGGCTTCATGTTGAATGCCGCGCTAGCCGTCGCTCTCGCCGGCGCTAGCCTCATTTTGCTTGATAAATGCGTCATTGTGACCGCCGCCGGGCGTACTTGAGTCGGTAGTCGCCGTTAGCTGCCGCTACCTGGCGCTCGTCAGACACTACCTGGCTCTATCGCTTGATGAATAAGGGCATATGTATCAGTTAATATCTTACCCCATCAAGAGACCTGAGTATTTCCTGCAGTTTGTGAGCATCAATTACTACACCTGTGCATCTGTATTGAGATCCATGAAACAAGGTGGGCTTTGAGGACAGGTTTGAGTAGTACTGCTACAAACAACTCAATGAAAAGTCAATAGGAGGGGTCCAATAAATGTCCATATACTGTCCAAGAAAGCTTTTAATCTTTTAATAGATAGCAGGGAGGTAGCTGCTATACACAACACCCTGATCCAGAATCAGGTCATCTATTAATTACTTATTAATGGGTAGCCATCAAACATGTCAGGCAGAAAAGAGAGGCAGCTATCTCCTGTCTGTGCTCTGGCTAGATGGTGTTTGTGTCTCCCCCAAGGGAAGAAGCTGGCAGTCCAAAGCCAACGTGGTCATCGTGGCCCTGGTGTCATCTCTTTGTTTCCATAGCCAACCACAAAGCAACATCTGCCAGGAATAGGTAGCTCATCAAAATGAAATGACTGTGCAAGAGACATTTGTCGAGGCCACCAAGAGACCTATGACCACTCTGAAGAAGTCACAAGGCTCATCATCTGAGATTTGAGAGTGTATGTTGACCAGGGGCTTCACCAATCATAGAGTGTTCTCTATTGCTAAACATCATAGTTATAAATCTTTAATGTTGTTGTTCAATTCAAATTACCGCCCTGCCACTTTAAGAGGCAGACAAAGGGGAAGACAAAGATTGTCAGACAGAAAGTAAATGTAACTAAAATTCACAATTACATACAGACATTCCAGAATTTTTTGGCATCCACTAAGAAAGATTTTCTTTGGCTTCTCCTTGAGAAAAGTCTTTGATAATGTCCTCAAAGTCCATATTACGAGTAATACTACTCTCAATGCACTGAAGAGCCAGAGCTGATAAGCGATCTTGGCTCAATGCAGTGCATGCGTTTAGGTTTAGAAACCGATCTACCTCTTGTTGCATTTGATACAATTATCATTAAATAAATCCTTTGCACGGGTGTCTGGTGAGGGTGCCTTGGGCCAATGTGAGGCTGGATGAGCTTGGTAGTAGAGGCTAGGAAAGGGGGTATATAACCACTTAGGGAGCAATACTAAGGGACAGGCTGGATTGTCTTTTAGGTGTTTCCACGCATTGAACCCAGAACTCCAAACAAGATAAACAATAAAGAAACATGTAAAAGAGAAGAGCTAGAGTCAAAAGACACCCCCCCCCCAAACAATGCCTTCACTGACCTAAAAGATCAGCATAGTAGATGTGTATGGGATAAATAAAACACATTATGTGGAAGTCTGCTGTGCTGGCACATAAATACAGTATTTGAGGTATCACCCTACCCTAACAAGAAATAGAATTCATTTCTTAGATGGTGACTGCATGGTCCATGAAGTACTCCCCAATTTCTTAAATAGAAGTTGGCATGTAGCGGTAAGGAAACCTGCCCACTGTTGCAAAAGTAAAATAATATTTCTTTGGTGTTATAACGAGAGATTGTTTTGTAATCTATATCAAAATTTGTTAAAAATTACTATTTAGGGGCTGAATATGACACGAAAGAAGTTAGGGTATGAGCAAAGCTAGGATTCCCATTAAATGCTTGCATCAGGGCTTGGTGTCATTAACTTACGCATCTGCGTGGCAAATGTAGGGATCACCAGGTCTAGGTTAGTGGACAACGCCCAATCTCTGCCACTTTCACCTTTAGACAACCCCTTGTTTGCCCGGGATGCAAGCAGGCCTCGCCAGACACGGTTGCACCCAGGTATTTCAAGCACAAATGTTATCGACTGAGGGCTGTACCTGCAGGTGGGTGAGCGAAAAATGGAGATCACGGAAGGTCAGACAAAGCAAGGGTCATACACAGGAAGTCAGTCCACCAGGCATCAATGCAGTAGGGGTAGAGGTCAGAGGGCAGGCCAAATGTCAGAACCTAAAACTGATCGAGGTACTGAGCAGGCAGAGGCAAAGTCGAGGATTCTGAGGGCAGCAGTGGGGGTTCAGAGGCGAGGTCAAGGTCAATTTGGGTAAAGCACAAGTAGCAAGATACTGCACAACATCAAAAGCACTATCATGGGCATTGATGACAGGGGCTGGGGCACTTTAATAGGGGAGGATCGTGCAACTCAGGGCTCATTGGCCCAGCAATAATACCAGGGCTGATTCGCCTATCCAAATCAAGGGCTGGCTCCCATAAAACAACATTGGGGCTCATTGGCCCGTCCAAACCATCCTCCCTCGCCCATGCTGCCTGTAGCACTGCCGGAGGGCAGAGATGCCAGGGATGTGGGCAGGGGAGAAGAGGCGCAGCGCTGCTCGAGCCGGTGTCTGAATCTGACTCGTCAGGCGACAGACAGCATGGTGCCCCGTCTGAGGACGAGGTTACTGGATCGACGTGACAGCAAAGGTATGATGACAGACTGCCAAGATGAGTCAATCAATCAATCAAGATTGCCAGAAAGCCAACTGTGAACCGCAGAGAGATGCAATGGTATTTTTGGTCATTTCATGTTATTTTGACTTTATAACCGCTCTAAATGACACTAAATCACCGCTGCCTTTTCCCCAGTCAAACAGAGCGGAGAATCACCCTAAAGGATCTCATGGTAGGGTGTTCAACCTAAGACAAAGAAACAGGCCGAACATAATCCAAATTCACTCCCAGCACTTTCCCAAAAATTAATGGACAGATGTTAAAACAAAGCATCTATATTCACATTTAGGGCAAATAAATACAACTGTAATCAATTAAAAATCTAAAAATACTTTGCAACCCAACCAGCACTAAACTGATTCACTCCTTTCTACCTTACATCCAAAGAGAAACAATACAATGATTTCTCTAACAAATCAATGTGTACCTTCGGACCAAAAGGTCATTCTGATGCTGCTGGTTTGTCCTTCCTGACACCTGGGATTAACACTTGGGTGTAAAATATGTTTTATATATAAGTAACTTTCCAGTCTCAGTCATGTAGACTACATTAAGTTAATGTAAGATCAAGCATGAGGTGCAGCAGCTGTTAATCCATGCTCAGAGCTCTTGGTGAACTGACGCTGTTCCTTGTCATCTAAGATGTTTTGTACGAGATCAGTCACTCTGAACAGTGGTGCCGCTGGGTTCCTTTTTTACTCCAATTCCTCTGATCTCTACTCTGTAACCAAACAAAAAGCACCCTGGTGGCTCTTAATGCTTCAAGGATCTAATGTTGGATTGTGAGTGAACGGACACTTGGAAGAACTAAATTGCTGTGAAAAGAGCTGCATGTATGTAAGACCTCAACAGAGCCATGTATACTAAATGAACACAGGAGTCACCTTGAAAGAAAAAGAAACAAATGTTAAGGCTGCTGGAAAAAGCAACATTTGTATAATTAAAGAAAAACTCTACTATGTCAGGTTTTTTTTTGTACAAGATCCCATATAAGGCCCACCAGGGCAACGACACCAAGCACTCCTTACACATTGCTTTCACCACATCTCTCCTTTGTAGAAGAATGTGGTTCTTTAACAATATATAAAACATATCCTTTCTATATACTTTGGGAACTTTTTGCCAGAGATTGAGCTTGCTTTCAGCTCTCCATTACTGCTTATGAGGAGTCTGATTCTGACCATCTCTATGTACACATTTACGCCTGCACATGAATGCAATAAATTATTGCTTGAGGAAAAAGGGCCAAAGCATCATTTTGCATACCAAACATCCACCAGGCATGATCAACCCACGGTGACCAACTCTAAACAAGAGAACACGCGGAAGAAGTCAAGGTGGAACGGAGGAAATATGGGGACATTTGGAGGAAAATTGGGAAAGGTAGAACTGGCACAAACAAGGTTCAAAAAGAATGGGGAGTTGCAAGATGTTTGAAAAAGGACACATTGGTAAACAGAGGTGGCAGCAGTGGCCTGAAGGAATGTTGTGAAATTATTGGCAGTGGTATCCCAAGGCAAGCCCAAAAGACAACAAAGGAGGAAATCCCCTGCACACCACTGAAGCCCTAAAAAACTACACAGTTTCATAACAAGCATTAGAATGGAATCCCCAAAGGTCAACAGAGAAGAAGCAGACCAAGAGAAACGTGGAGGAGAAGAGTTGATAGGAAACTGAAGCAGAGGGGCAAAACATGGGGCCAAATCAAAATGAAAGCAAAGGGCAGGATCCGAAGGAGGCTCTTATGTGCCACTTAGGCACTAAAGGATTCTGACTGATTGCATTGGGTTTGGGCACCAAATCACTCAAGTGGTCCCTGTTCTCCTAAGGGTTGAGCACCCTGATCTAAACCAACCAATTCGAGAAGAACATTCTGAACCAGTGCATTGCATTCTGGGCCAGTTAACAAATCAATCAATTTAAGTTGTCCCTGCTTTTCAACAGGTTGAGCACCCATGCCCTACAGCAACCAATCAAGAAGGATTTTAACCAGACCAACACCCTTAGGAGAAACAGTGCTCATATACATCCACCCCAAGGGCAATTCAGATTGCTGCAAGTAAAAATTAAATTACCAGGCAGCAGCACAAATGGGAGACTGGGAAAGGAAGCTCCAAAATGGCCACTACTAGGAGAAAATGAAGTGGATGCAGGAGCAAATGTAAGTGCTGACAATAATTCAGTTTCATGCATGGAGATAGGGCGAGTAACCTTTGGGGAGTTTTTTTTTCCCAACTGTACAAGGCTGTTGGTCCAGTTTAACTTGTGGCTAGAACTGTCTATTAATCCTCAACAGATAAGGGTGTCTATAAGACCTGGCAACAAGTAAGCAACCAATAAAATAATTAAAATGACAACACTAAATTTAGGATTAGTGTTCAATGTGCATAAACTGTACCTAATTTTAATCTGTACAAGGTAGAAATTGCATGATGGGGCCTGGATGTCATTAGCTGTAAGTTTTGAGGAAACGGCCTGGACAGATCATCTACAGAGAAGGTAAGATGTGTATCCTGTTTTTAGGTTAAGCCTACAGGAACCTAAAGGAATGAAGATTGTTTTAACAAGAAAGGGAAGGGGCAAATGAAGAACATATATGAGGGGCAGTGGATCTAATTGGGCATGAAGCCAGACAGGAGGACATGTGCTACCTATTACCCTGGGTGTTGACCTGTTTCTACATTTTCTTTCCTTTCCTTTTGGTGTCTTTTATATGGGCAAGGATAAGGTTTGTTGGCTGCAAGTAATAATGAGTGAAGTTTCTGTGACTCATTTCAGGTCCAATTCAGCTGCTTCAGCTCAGTTGTAGAATTAATTTTATGCTGAGTAATTTTATTTCAAATTTGAAGAGCTCCCCAATTGCCAGGGATATATTGGGAGTTCAGGCTTCGTTCAAGCTTACACTTGCTTATTGTTGAGTCATGTCATTGTCCAAAAAAACACCCCTCACCATAGGTATGGATTTCCCTTCTAGCCCCTAACATACATGAACCTAGCAATCAAAAAAAAAATTGACTTCCCTCCTTCAGTCTACACTGATCCCCATTTAGTGGCCCAAAATTAATATGCAGAGTGGGTGTCAAACCCCCTATACACAAAAATGATGTGCCTCCCCCCCTACAAGCAAATCCCCCTTAGACCCCCCAATGTAATATGCACCATACATGTGGATCCCCCATCCAACCCCCAAATATGAATAAACAGAGTGTACACAAATTTCCCTCAGCCCCCCAAAATGTGTGTGAGGAGGGGCAGAGGATACAAGAGGTTAAATGCAGAGTTACTTACCAGCTTCACATCTCAACACTCAAGTTACTGACACACAGGCTTCTATGACCACAGTAGGCAGGGGAATCAGGCCCTGTTAAAGTCTGAGACTCCAGGTACAGACTACATTTGACCTCTGCGTCCTCTCCCCCTCTGTAACCTTTAATGGGGGGGGGGGGGGTGAGGGCATCAAAATGCTGGTGACCGTACTTTTTTCTTAAAGCAATAACTGTGTACTCTACAGTGCCCCCCCCCCCTCCAGGTGGCTGCCCTAGGCACAGGCCTAGGTTTGCCTAATGGGAAAAACGGCAATTGCCTTAAAAAAATCCTGTATTACACTCTGAAATTTCCAAGTACCCAATCCCTATCAATTGATTTAAATACACACAAGGACTTTGATTCAATTAGAGTTGAAATAAATTCTCATGGTAGTAAAAAATTCTATTCAATTCAAGAAAAAAGCCAGAGAATTTCACTGGTGCTAAATCGCCAGCTAGGAAACAATTTAAGTCAATGGCATTTTTTTAATCATGAGAAAAGTAGAGAACTGTTTACTCCTTTCTACACTGTAGTAAAAGCTGTCATTGACTTCCATTGTCTTTTTATCTAGTGGTTCAGTAACAGTGACATTCTCAGGCTTTTTTCTCATGAATTGAATTTTTTACTACTATGAGAATCTTTTTCAACTCTTATCGAATCGAGGCCTAGTCTAGTTGCAGCTTACTGGTTACCAGGATTGAGGTCAGTACTCCATTCACCAGCAAACCGAGATGAACAGAAATCAAAATATCTTGAAGGTGCTAAGAAATGAAATAAAGTAATGTTTATAAAATATGAGTTAGGGGTGCAGATAGGGTGACAAAGCCTTTGTAGTTGAGTTTTTATCCCTTAATGACAGCACACTGTCAGGTCCCGTGGGACGTCTTCCTTCCAATAAGTCAGCAACCCCCAATCTCCGCTGCTTTCTTCGCCTATAGCCAAGCCCCCGTTTGCCGGGACGCAGGATACGCCTCACCGGACACGGTTGCCCCCAGGACTTGTTAGCACAAAGGATGCTGACTTATGCAGGGGAAGGTGGATGAACCAGGAACAAGACTGGTAAGACAAACGGGCAGAGGTCATACACAGGTGATCAGTCCAAGGAAGCACGGTACAAAAGGATTGAGACGGAAGAATGGTCAGGGCTAGCCAAAGGTCACACCAGGAGGTCAGAGATACGCGGTACAGAGGAGCAGGCAGGAATCGTGGTCAAAAACAGACAAGGTCGGTCCAGGCGGCAATCAGGAATGGTCATACACGGCAGAATCGTAAGGAAAATAGCATTCACAATCACACCCAGCAGCACGCTATCACGGGCAAGGAACAAGTGCAGAGTGAGCAGCTTTATAGGAGTGATGGGACAGGAAAGGGGATTTGATTGGTGCAACATAGGAACCTGAGGCTGATTGCCCCATTCAAACTGCCAAGCACTGGGCTCAGTGGCCCAATCCAATTACCTCCGGCGGGCGCCCTGTGAGCAGCGCCGCCGGAGGGCATAAACACCAGCGAGTGACGCGCGCGCGCGTGTACGGAACTGCGCGCCGGGAGCGCGCCGAGACGGCCGTGGCGCGGCCGCTCCCGAAGCCGTCGGAGAGGAGACCGCCCGAGCAGCCGCTCGCGACGGAAAGAGCCGAGCGGCCGCTCGGGGCGGAAACAGCCGAGCGGCGGCCGGGGAGAGGAGACGCCGAGCCGCCGCCTGGCAGAGACGCCGCCCAGCCCGCACGCTGGCCGAGCGGGAGCCGCCGACGTGGGACCGAAGGACAGGTGAGTGTTTCTGGTTCTGTACAGGGCTCGTGACACACACGATGGGAACCTTCTGACAACTAAGCTTTTCTAAGATCTGATTACTTACTGCGTCCTTTCTTTTCTATCTTGTTCTCCACTGTTTCTGCTGGGAGATGTACACATTGTGCCATGCTTTAAAGATGAGGACATTTAAATTCACAGTTCACAGGTGAGGTCCCTGATTTGATGGCACCTTTATATTTAAACCACTCTCTCGTAGAAATTCCCTGGAACCTCATTGCAGCCACAATATACTGCATGGTGGTTAACCCCCTGAGATGTGTAACCAACAAAACTTTAGAATTACTGTATGCTGCAGTGCACAGAGATAACAAGGAGGTAAGCACATGGAATCAGTACAGGGAACATAACGTTTCGGGATCTCACATCTTGCGGTCAATGTAGTGAGGCAGCATTGTAAAATCAACGTGTGTACAGTGCTTTTTATACCTTGGATTTTGACTTACAAGGAAACCAATGAACTAGAGAACTAAATATCAAAAGCTTAAGCACCTCATGAAAACTGATATTATTTTTCAGAGTTGTGGCTCCATGTCCTATTATTATTATATTATATTATATTATTGCCATGGAGTTTAGGTGAAGTCTGTTTGGCTAAGATATAATTTTAAAGAATATTTAAAGAGGAACAAAACCCAATATTTTCATATTTTTTTAAATCTTGGGTTTCTGTCTTGCTGTGTGTATCCTCCAGGACCGCCTGTGAACTCACTTTTTCCTCATTTACACATCACAATGCAATTTGGGATGCCCCATAAAGAGGTGGACCACCATCGTATAGACTCTGGGGAGCTGCTTGTTCCCCTTTAAAGAAATGCCAATATTCTAGTAAGTCCTAACCTGTAGCACCCAGAGCTTCTGTTACTGCTGATAGGCTGCATTCAGGTGCAGATTGGCCATAGGGGACCTGGAAGAATACCTTGTGGGCCACAATGCTTTGGGAATGGCTTGTCTTCTGATTCAAAACCTCCCATTCAATCTGCCCTCCCTGGTCTCCCCACAGCTTCCTATACTTGGCCCCACTGTATCCATCTAACTAAAAGAAAATAAGCATGACTGTTATAGCCACCCTTACCCAGGGGCGTAGCTAGGGGGGAGCAGGGGGGCACTTGCCCCAGGTGCAGCAGACCAGGGGGGCGCCAAAGGGGGGCCTGAGTACAGGGGGGGGCACCATTTTAAATCTTTGCCCCGGGTGCCAGAAAGCCTAGCTACTCTTCTGCCCTTACCACATTATCTGACCCGCAGTACCACTGCATTAATGGTGCCCATATCCAATTAGAGTTTTAACTTCACAGTCCATCACCTGGGCTGGGTCTTGCTTTACTTTGAAGATGATTACAGAGGCCACATGCTCACACACTGTGATGTAAGCAGAAAAATGCGGACGGAGTCATAGTTAGTGATGAGTCGGGGCAATCCTTTTTGGTAACCCTCCGGCTGGATAGTCCCCACTCCCCAGTATCTATAAATTGGTAGTCATGAATGGCAGATAAAATAGCTCTGGTCACCACAATGTATTGGGATACTGCTACTTGGACTGTTTACCAGTTCACAGACTGTTCACAGACTGTAAAAAATATACATTAAAAAAACAAACTCATCTCTCAACATCTTCCTCTTCATATCCCACGTTGGGCACGTCCTGTCTTCATGTCCGCCAGTTAAGTGGCCTCCCTCCACTGGTGATGACTGGGAGCGGCTTTTGCCGCTGCCCTGAAAGCATCTGGCCTCCTCCCTCCTTACTTGGCATCCTTCCAAGCTAATGCCGGTCAGCCTGGTAAGGATGCTTTTATACCACAGAGGTAACAAATGATGTCACTGAAGAGGAAGGACATGGCGGGGGATGTCCCTACCCCCTAGTGATGTCATCAGGTCCCTTTCCTGGCAGCTAGGCATTAGAAGGAGGAGACGGGACCTGTGTACCCCTTCACTTCGCCGGACCAGGAGGTAGCGCTTGACCCTGAGGACCTAGAACAGAGGAGGGTGCACAATGGGGGACAGGTGGAGAAAGATGCTGAAAGATGAGTTTTTCTTTTTTTGAACCAGTAAGCGGTCTAGTTCACACACTATGGTTGCCGGCATGCCACCTGCTGACACCGGTGGGTGGCATGCTGGATGATTTGTCCTGGATGTTGCTGCCTTCCATGATGGGGTGAACTGGATTGAATCAGCAAGATCCGGGTCTAATCTAGCTTCGGACTGGATCCAAAGCCCATCACTAGTCATTGTATAGGGTAGCATACAATTTCTCAGACTCAAACTCCAATATCTTTATTGAGACAAGATTCTACAACTATGGGTATCCACCATTACTGTTACATTGCAGTACAGTGATGTATTTAGAGAGTACATGGTGATAACAATGGCAATGTGACTGTAATATTCTGTTCAAGAGCTTCCCACATTTTGAAGTAATTATTAGTGCATATGCTAGGGAGGTTTTAGGAAAAGAAAAAAATAGTGGGGGAGGTAAGAGGATGGGGAAGGGGTAGGCATCTGATTGATCCAGAGGCTATGACTCAAAACCACTTACTAATTCAAGGAGGAGTGTGCCAGGCTGGGCATGGTGTACCCACACCAGGGTTCCCAGACCAGGATTTTGTTTTGTGTATCCATTTGGATGTTGGATAACTTTGCATTAATGAAAAATATATTCTTCATAGCCTAAAGGATCCTTTCCAGGATACCTGGCAAGATTAATAAATTGATTCTTCCAGGCCTTGTTTAGTAGCCAACATTTTATACATAAATAATGTATTTTGTTTGCAGTTCAATTATGGGTCAAACTATTTTTTCAATCGATCAGTAGCACTGGAGCTAAAAAAGTATTTCTTATTTTTTTAACATGCCAGTCGCAACCATTTCATACAAACCATACGCCTAAACCTGGCGGCAGCAGGCTTATCTTTTATAACCCTATAAAACTCTCTTTTAGCTTGACGCCCTTGATATACTGTATATCCATGGGGGGGGGGGGGCAAGTGATGTGATCACCCTAGGTGCCAAAGCCTTTGTCTTTGTGGAGGGTGCCTTTATCAATGCCATCCTGTTTTTCACGGATGGGCAGGGCCTCTGTTAGTGGTGTCAGTTATATGCCAGGCCCCTCACCCCTCTCTTACATTGGGCTTATAGGTAGTTTTGGATGAAAGACCTATACGTTCGGGTTCGGCAAGTTCAGCCAAACTTTGAAAAAGAGTTTATTCAGGTACCAGAACTTGACCTGAACTCAAACCTGGTCCCCACTGAAATCAATAGGGACCCGAACTTTGAGCCCCGAAAATGTCCCAAAATTACATATGGCCGGCAGGAAAGTGAGGAGTGGGGAGGGTGGATAAGTGCCCCTTGACAGACGGGCCCCCCTCTGCCCCCCACTCCTCACCCATCCACCATTCCTTCCTCATATGTATTTTTGGGCCATTCCTGGGTCAAGTTTGGGTACCCAAACTAACTGTTTTCAAAGTGATAATGAGAGGTCCCCTTTAAGCTAATGCAGAGTGTGTAGCAGCAGCAAGTGGCTGTACACTTACCTGAGCCAGTTATCGGTTTGGGGTTCTTTCCTCTGTCACGACCGGGGGTCCAAAAGATAGCTTCTCCCATGAGTGAGGACACTGGCAGCTGGCACTAGAAGTGCTGCTAGCTTCTGCCAATGTCCTCACTCACAGAGGCGGACATATTTTGGAAGCCCCGGCTGTGGCCATTTTGACAGACCTGTTCGCTGGCCCAGGTAAGTTTACTGCCGCTTCCTGATGATGTTCGGTACAAACCCGACACTACTTATGAGGAGGGGACATTGTCTTCTGCAAAGGGAAAGGCACAGCATGGCACATACTGGTATGGAGCAGCAGCAGCACCATAGGGCAGGAGGGGGAAGAATTTTGTTCCTTTCCGAGAGTTATTTTGCCTAGAAACAACTCTGTCCATAAACCCAAAAAATCTAAATGATTCTTGAAAAGGATCATTTGGGATTGTTTGGGATTGTAATGCTGATATTGAATAACCTGATACAGCAAATAGATATGTTTTTCTCTGTAAAAAAGCAAAGACAATCCCGCTCACCCTCGGTGTATATCCTGTATAGTTTTGGCAGAAATACAGCTAATTTACTGGACCTCCAGTGCCAAAGCCCTCGTTCCAGTGCCCCCTCCAGCTCAACGCTTATGAGCTGAACCCTGGCCCACGTTTGTCTTTCGCACTCCTGATGAAAGCAGTGGGGTGGATCGTATAAGCTTCAGTCCACTCTCGCCTGTCCTGTTACTTGAATTTCGGATGTATAATTACCGTGAACACCGGCGCTTTCGCTGCAGAGACTCCTGTACATTTATAATCAGTTTTTGGCCAATTGCTTTAGAGGTAAAAAAAAAAATGAAGCCCCGAGAATTGTCTGTAGTACACAGAAGATATTATTTTCTATAATGCAACAAATACTCCTTTGTTAGAAGAGAGGCTTTAATGAGCAGATCCATCATCCACCCCTGTCTTTTGGATTATTTCTTTTAAATGGTGATTTCTACAAATCCTGGGACTCTATTTCTGCTTTGTACTTTTCTTGTAGCCCTGAGGGCAGCAAGCCTTGTACGTAAATGCCCATTTTGTATTATTTCCCCATAGGGCAAGGACTTTTCTATCCACAATTGTTCATTTAGTGCCAACTAGACAGCCAAACAACTTCTTGTTTCAAGTCTAACTTCTGCCAAAACCTTTATTTATGTTTTTGGATAAACTATTAAAATCAATCCATTTTCTTTTCTTTTTTAAATTCATATTTATTATGGGTGTTTAGGACCTACTGTGAAAATACGGCCTCATTTTCCATTTGCAGAACCAGGACTGCCCCTGTCACAGAAGGCAGTTGAGATCTAGAGTAGTGGTAGCCGGCAGGCATCCTGCAGGAACATGTGATGTCAGCCATGGTGGTGTGGTGTCAGACAGCCCTGAGCCTACCAGCAGAACGGACTTTGGAGGCCCACTCTCTGGTTTTCGATGCCCTTCTACATATCCTCCACCTAGGAGGCCTGTGACCAGTCAAACAGGCAGCCCATACATGCAATTTCTGCATTCTCTTGGTGGTTTGCTAAGCCCCCCCCCCCCCCCAACCACCACCAGCCTATCTGATTTGATCTACAGGATCACACATCAGTGGTGAAATCCCTGGGATAGTAGCCCCTTATGCCCCGTGCTTAATCTCACCCTGCTCAATAGAATGACTTAAAGGCTCTGTAAATCCCCCCCCAAAAAAAACAAAAAAGGACATTCACTTTTTTGCCCATACAGCAGCTCCGAGCTAGTCTGGTACTCAGAAACCGGTTTCTGGAATCATGTACCCAGTGACCACAAGTGTCCCATTTTTTTAGGTTTACAGAGCTCCCCTCATTTTTCTAAAATGAAAAAAGTTGGCCTTTAAAGAGAACCTATAATTACTTGACACTTCTCACTGCTGCCAACCCAAGCAGCCCCGCAGGTACTATTACCCCCATCCCTTGGATCATATTATCCATCTCCAGGCACATCCAGTGGGAGGCACCAAGAGGGCTCAAGGTTCAGGTTCACTGTTCTATACAGATGCCATTATGCTCTGATTATATATAATATACCATAATAGTGTAACAGAAGCAAAAAATAATCTCCCTTGTTTATGCTTATCAGCATGCTATTAACCTGTGACTAATACTGTGATAGACACATTAGTATCCAGATATCCAGGCCGTCACCCACTCTCATGGCCTATAGGGCTGATTCAGCACAATGATAATTTTTTACCTACATTGTTTTGTTCTTTATAAATTTTTTTTTCTTCAGTGCATTTCAGTACCATATTTAGCTGCGTGAATTATTTAAAAAAATGCACAGCTAAAATGGTGCTAGAAAAAAAAACATAAGAGGCAGGGAATTGAATCTACCCACCAATTAAACCCGACTGGCTGCTGGACTAAAGGCTGTGGTTGCTAAGCCACAGGAACCCAGAAAGGTGAGTACTGAAAGCTTGTTTTCAGGCCTCATTTAGCAGCAAGGCATCCTAGATTGGGGGAGACTTAGCAACTCCTATTTAGGATGTCCCACTGCAAAGCCTGTAAAGCCTAAGATGGCAGCCTATCTGGCAAATCCATTTGGCTGCTGGAGCTAAGGCTGAGGTTGCCAGGCTTAAACTAGTTTTTAGGTTTGCTATGCCTCCTTTACCAAATCAGGATGCCCCCGAGAAGGCTATTATTATTATTATTATTGATTATTAATCAGCATCTTTTTCTGTAGCACAGTACAAAATAGTAATTACTTATGGTAAAACATATAGTTAAGAGACTATCACAACCAACCTACAAAAGTTTAATAAAATGTAATGTTATGAAAACTGAATACAACAGCACTGCCCTTACAAGCTTTCAGTCTAAACCAGTGTTCCCCAACCAGGAGCCACCAACAGGCCAGGTTTTGAAGATTTCTCCACAATTAGAGCTCAGCCAGGCCTATAGAACCAGCTATGAGGAAATCCACCAAACATGACCTGATGGTTGCATCTTGAGGAGAGTGTTGGGGAACACTGGTCTAAGGAATAGGGGATGGAGACTTAATAATATAAAGAAGACCTGTAGTCTAATTGTATTATCTGTCCTCTTTAAAGAGGTAAAATAGGTACATAAATCTCTGATCCAGTTATATCAACCATGAAGCAACCTCTATTCTGCCTCTCGACTTCTCCTGTCCTCTACCCTGGTCATCTGTCCTCCTCCAGGAGTCTTTCATGCCTCTCAACCTCTCTGGAATGCCCTTCCCTACTCCCCAACACTCCAAGTTTTTAAAAGCACCCTCAAAATTTACCTCTTCATACCTGAACCTGACCGTCAGCAGCCACAAAAAAAACTTAAAACAAATAGGTACTTTACCTTTGGTCCACCACTACTGAATGGTGCTAGTCCCCCAATCGCCACAGCCCTTTATTCCCATGTTTCTACAAGCCAGGACTCCATTTAACGGCATTTCTGTGCTAGCTCACACCCCACTGCCATCAGTCACAGGGCACGGCCAACCCTCTCCATTCACTACAATAGAGGGGGAATGTCACACTACCTTCATTGCAATAAATGTAACTGATGGCGAGTCACACCCCATCAATCCCAAACCCATGTTCAGGCCCTGAGCGGTACAGGATCGCAGGCTGCAGTACAGGCTCAGATCTAGCGTTAAGGTGAGATGCTGATCGCCAGACTAGCACCGATAAGCAGTGAGGACAGAAGGTAATTACCCTTTTTTTGGCTGCTGATTTGAAGTAAACCTTATAAGTTCCACATGCCACCAAACTCAATACCTACCACTAGTGATCCATCCCCTAAAACGGTAAGAGCAGGGCTTTCTATTCTATTGTATCTTGTTTTACAGCATTCACTTTTATCTTGTTTATAGCGTATGTTTTATCCTGTATGTAGTTACTCGCGCTATGGATGAGGATGGTGCTATATAAATAAACAATACTTACCTACAATACAATACATACAATTTCACTTACCTATCTACCTATATGTTTTAGAATTTCAAACACATATTTAACCTCATTGGTTTTCTATTGACCCCTCCACATTCCACAAAATAAGTAGAGGTTAAGGAAAAAAATGTTCAAAAGCAGATAAATCCAAATACAGCTGCCACCTTAATGACGGCCCCGGCACATTCATCACTGAAATGTATCCTGTCCACAAATAAGAGGGAGATTTTCCTCATTGCCAGCTGATTGTTTCCAGCTTGGCAGCAATTTGCAGAGTGTCAAAATAACACTCCGCTTATTGGGAAAGTTGGGAAGAAGAAAGTTGCTGTGTTCTGATCCGTGGCTGATCCGGTAGAGTCTTAAAGGATTTGCAGGATAGTCCCCCTCCTACGCCGCAGTGGCTTAATGTAATTTAAATTTAACAATATGCTTATTGGAAACCATTAATGCATCTAATTAGAGATGTTAAAATATAGCTTAATCTCGGGCTGAGTTTATCATTGACGAAATGAGGGGAAAAAAAAAAGATGAACAAGGCAGCAGCTGTCTCTCAGCTCAGCTTTAATCTCTAAACATGTCCTGTCTGCTTTTATAACATGTGATGGGATGAGGGCCGCGTACGGATGGATTTCCTTTTTAGCCAATGTAATAAGTCATCTAGTAATGCACTCGATCGAGAACGCTGTTGTCCTTTGGGTTCCTCCGAGCACGTCAGCAATTTCTACTCTTGCTGACTCTGAGTTTCTAGTCTAAATCCTGACAAAAGGAGCAACTTTTCCTTTCATCCGAGAGAACAGTCGCTACAGACAATGTTTCTATTCAGATGAAAACGAAGGTGCCATTCGTACGGGGCCAGTACTAGCGAAGCTGATTCACGGAAGGCTGCTGCCGGTGGGTGGCACGGCGATTAATTGTAATTACGGAGCGACTTTCCTAGAGAGAGAGAAACACCAGACACAAGTAAAATGCTGTAGAAAAAAAAACGCAAACTCATTACTTTTCCCAGAATTATGGGATATCATTAAAGCCGGCAAGCTTTTATTTTCACAACTATCTAAATACCTTAAGCAATTATAGCCGATCTCTCTGTTATTCCGAATCACAACCCACTTATTCCTGTGGTGTTTTATGTCGCCTATTACAAAGCACTTTGGCGCTCAGTCATAATATGACGTGGGATCGGCCCCCTGTCTTCAGCCGCTGACGATCTTTTAAATGGCCGCTGGTAAAGTCAACTAGGTCCTAAAGAAGCATTCAGGGTGAGAATTAGGCGATGTTTGTTTTGGAATCAATTGAAGTTTTTTCGAAAAACAGGAAAGTGCTAAAAGGTGGTCTTTAACTATAGGCCGTGTTAAATGGGAAATGAATGAAGGGCCAGACAGATCAAATGGCCATTTGTCCATGAAATTATATACAAGTTGACAAGGGCATCAAAAAGCAGTTAATAACTATAGAAACCATCCCATTATACTCAAACATCTGCCTCTGCGAGGTGATTACTATGTGGGGGTTGTGTATACTTAAGCATGACTTTTATGGGGGGGTATCATTATTATTCACTAGCATGTACTCTGCTATGATTAAAGGGAATCTTTTACCTTTACATTTTCTAGGTTTATTTTTAAAAGTCAGTGTCGTCATTTTAGCATCAAAATACTGATTTTTAGGTGTAGCAGATTCAAGGTGGGGGGAGGGGGGCTATAACATTTTAATATGGAGACATTTCTCCACTACAGCATTAAAAAATCTTTTGCAGCTCACCTGGAGTACTTCTTTACCTCAATGCAAAATTAAGTGTGATTTCTAAAGAAATGTGATTTTTTTTATTTGATTGTGTGTTGCGGCCTCAAATTAACTTAAAGGGATGGGCCTTAATTCACTAAGAGCTGAAAAAAAAACTCATGGTAGTAAAAAATTCAATTCATAAGAAAAGAGTCAATGGCATTTTTTTTACTCTTGAAAAAAAGTGTTAAACTTTTTATACCTTTTTACCTGTAGTAAAAAGTGCCATTGACTTTCGTTGTCTTCCTATCTGTTGATTCACTAACAGTGAAATATTCAGGCTTTTTTGTCATTAATTTAATTTTTTGCTACCGTGAGAGTTTTTTTCAACTCTTTGTGAATCAAGGCCATGGTCTGGGTTTAGTGCACAATTAAAGCAAGATCTCCACACTTGCTTTGCAGATGAGTTATCTTGATGTGTTGCCGCATTAGACCCCGGATTTTATTTTTGCATGCACCACCTTTTTTTAGCGCTATGAGGGGGACCTATTTATTATTATTATTGTTTATTTATATAGCGCCATCTTCTTCCGTAGTGCTGTTCAAGGTATAATTACAGACAAGGTAAAACATACTGGACAGGGAGCAATGCAGACTAGATGCTACAAAGGTCAAACCAAATGTTTTGAGACTGGAGACAATAAGAAAGAGATATCTTCCCTTACAGTTTCATTTTAAATAAACTGCCAGACAAATAATAAATCCTGTTGCAGACATTTTATTAATGATGCATGTATACTCATACATCCCAACTGTCCCTGATTTGAGGGGATTGTCCCTCTTTTGAGTCCATGTCCCCCTGCCCCTTGTTGTTCTTATTTGATCCCCTACTGAGGTGTAACATGCAGATCTGCATCAATAAATGATTCATTTGTCTATTCAAATTGTTTATATTGTGTTAACTGTTACAACCTATATACTATACATCTCTTAATGAGGGGGTGTGGCTTAATTTAATAATTGTACAGACTCTGTGTCCGACATGGTATAGTCTCCTTTATTGACAGTGATATGCCCCGTTTCGTAGCTTTTCTCTACCACCTCAGCTGTGCCCCAAAAATATGGCAATACTTTGTGTGTGTGTGTGTGTGTGTGTGTGTGTTATAAATGTGTCGTACGTGTCTGCTTATATGTGCAGGTTTGTTGCTAATGTTTGTTCCTTTTTTTTTTCTTGTTACAAAAGCAAAAACAAAAACGTAAAAAAAAAAGAAAGAGAGACAGGAACACCCGTTGCTTCAGAAACAATAATATAACATTCTCGATGACTGCATAGTAATTTACAGCCATTGCATAATAATAAACAGCAATAATGAAGCAACAAAACTCTTCACAGCACAATGGACTGGCAGAAATCAGCTAACTGGGAGGTAAGACATTAAAAGACAATAAAAGACTTTTATTTTACAACTAACCTGAACAGTTCTACCTGATCCCATGGCATAGATACTTGGTTGGATACTATATGACTCTGTACACAGCACACACCCACCAACAGGCCAGAAGTTGAAAGTGCAGCACCTGGCTTTAGATACCAATGCCTGCAAGAGTGCAACCATTGACATGGGATCATGTGAAAAGTAAGCAGGGAGCCTCATACCCCTACAACAACCCTGATTTGACCAAGAAGTCCCATTAAAATGGACCATGAAATAACATACAATGAACAATGGCAAACACACAAGAATACCAGTGTAAACAGATTTAATCAATGAATTTTTAGATCCAATTGCATCTCATACATAGTATTTATGGTATATGTAGTTACAATATAAACAGAAGAGTTCCACGAGGTATATACAATAAAGGTAAAGGTAATATTGTAATAGGTTATTTCTTGCTGTATGTCACATACGTCCATGGGGTCGGGGTGGTTGGCGGCCAGGATTCAAACACCTTTATACACCTCACCCTAATGAACTTCACCTTATGGGCATTATCAGAGGGGTTCGGTGTAGGTAGTGTGCCGATTAAAGGGAGTAGAGGAGGATGGCGATTAACTAGCTATAGTAGGCAAAAGCCTTTATTGTAGATCTGGTAAACTAACAGGGCTACCAATCACTTAGGAAGCCCAAAAATCATACAGGTTCTGGCGGGTGGGTAGGTTGTTTTGAATATGTGGTAGTTGTGGGATCACAGACTGGTGAATATTCAGGTTTCAAACATTGCTTTACATGCATGGGCATGCCAAATCAGGATGTTCTAGAGGTGGGGGCTACAGCAGGCCTATGCTCATTAAATGAAAAATTAGATAACAGTATCACTGGGCCCCAAAAATCAGCCTGGGATAATATCACTGAGCCCCAAAAATCAGCCTGGGAGTTTACCAGCCCCAGGCCATTCCAAGAACCAGCCCACTAACCCCCCCCCCCCCCCACCCCCAAATAGGCTTTCAGGCTATAGCATTGTGATACAGGTTGTGGGCAAGGATGGATATTACCACTCTAATATTGATGGTACTAAAGTTTGAGTTGTGATGGGACAGATAATGTGACAGGGGTGGACATGACCCCCACAACGATGCTGAGGCTATAGCCTATAGCATTGGGAGCAGAATATGGGCTGGGGTCCCTGGCTGGGAGATGCAGCAAGGTTGGCTGTGAGACTAGAAAGACAGGGATTAGGTGAAGGTGTTGGAAGCAGCAGCCCTAGCCCCCAAGGCAATGTGGCCCACTATGAATTCTCCCTATTCTCCCTAAGGCCAGTCTGCCCCTGATAAAGGAGAAAGTATGGAACACCGGGAAAGGAAAGGATAAAACGGGAGCTAACTCTAACTGCTAAAAGCCTTTCTAAAATGTAGCTTTCACTATAGTTGTTAAAGAGATGGATTGTCAGAAAATGAAGCACATTAAGGGAGGAGTAATCTAGGGCTGCCGGACATAACACAAGGCTCCACTAGCCACACATGTAGAACTAATAGATGAGGTCAGCCCTAATGATCCCAGGCATACCGACCTCCTTTGATGGATAGAAATGCGCAGTAACAACCCATCATGGAGTGCACATCGATTACAGTAAGCCCATATCACACAAAACTGCACATTAACATTGACAATAGGCAGAAATTTTCAAAGCTCTTGATATATTTCTTGAAGATAATTGCCACTCAAAGGTCATAAGGGATGGCTTATATATTAGCTAAAGCACAAATAATCACATTGCTTGTCTCAAGCAGAAAGTGCGATAGATCACAATCACCATTTTCCTTGTCATGTCCCATTTGAGGACGTGTCTTGTAGCAGCCCAATATTTCTCCAGACATAGGAGGACTAAATGCAATGTACTATGATGCTTTATTAAGAACTTGAATAAAAACATGCTACATTAAAAGCTGTCCATGGCCATCAGCGGCTGAAGAAATTAAGGCCCTTATTTAACAAGGGATAGTGACAGGTAGCGCCTGGTGAGCGGCCGGTAATGACGGGCATTGCCACGAGAACGCCGGCTCCCCACCACAATCACACATTTATCAAGCCGATCCTGCTTAGCGACTGAGATAGTGCCAGATAGCCACTCATTCATCATTATTCCAGCCTCAGCCCACAGCGCCAGCGTCCGACCTTGAACAGCGACAGGTATGACCTCTCGCTACCTGGCGCTCTCCAATGCATTTTAATTAATTCTTATTAATGTTTTTTTTTTTAAATGTGAAAAATTCTGTGACCACTTCTGCCATGTTTAAAAAAAAAAAAAAACATTGTGCAGAATTGATATTACAGGTCTTATATTAATGTATTAATATTACAAAATGTTATTAAAAACTTGTTTTTTTTTGGTTTCCAAAAATATGGTTGTTTGGGGGTTAAAAATCTACTTTTAACCCATCGCCGCCAGCACTCTGGGGTTTAAACATGCATTTCACAGCGCAAGCATTTTTTGAGCGTGATTTGTTAATGAATATGGTGGGAGCCGGTCGCTAGGGCCAGTCGTTATCATGCGCTCCCATACAGCGCGGAACCTGTCAAATAGCGACTCCTCACCCAATATTCAACATTACTGCACACCGACTGAGTCGCTGTCAACAACCGAACAACGGCCAAGCACAGCGACTACTAGCGGGCGCTGTGAAAATGCCGCTACAGTCGCTCAACTGTCGCTACCTGCCGCTATTAATGAATTGGCCTCCCCGTTGCTGTTTAAAAAACTTACCTGTAGTCTTCCAAGTAAACCAACACCATCCCTGTCCCTCTTGCCATCCCTCAATCTCTGCAGTAAGGATTACTCACCCAAACCCTGACAGCAAACACCTTTTACAGGCTCTAAATGCTGCAGTGTGTTTGGTCCAATGCTGGATGGACAACCAGCCTAGAAGAGGTGGATGTCAGTCACTGTGGAGCTGAGGAGGTGGCGGGAGGAGCGGTTCCGGTACCAAGTAAATAGGATATAGTTTAGCTTTAAAACCAAATCTTTTTTCATTCTTTGATAGAGAACAGTTGGAACCAGTTTAATTGTCTGTTTCTTGCGTCTGTCCTAAAGATATAGTCATAATTCAAGTCTACAGTGACCCAACAGAAAATTACACAGAAGAAAACTGGATGTCACTACACCAGGATTTGAATAGCATATTTATTACTGGCTTCTACTTTTCGGTAGTGATGTTACCCATAGAATTTCTGTTAAAAGAAGTTTTTTCCTAAGTGATTAAAGAGGCTGCCCCAAGCTAGACCCCCTCATGACCACAGAAGAAGCACAAAGTGGGCCTAAGCTTATGCCTGCATCCAAAACTACATAAACGTTTTAGCTGGATCTGAGCTTTAAACCGCCCAAAAAGTCAAATAGGTTAGGATGCCCCACAGTCGCTGCCTAACCGTCCGTTGCAATTCTATGGCTCACCAATTTAATGAAGAAATGGAATCTACCTTATCTGTTCTCAACGTTTCAAGGCCAGGTACAATCAGGGGTGGGAGTCAGCAGGTTCTCCCTGGTTCTGCAGAACCAATTGTTAAAATTCTAGCTCTCAGTACCGAGAAGGACTGGAACAAATACGTTATACAATCCTTTAATATTGCGTAGATACATTTTAATAGTATTACACAGTTTGCTGTTTATAAAATTGTATGCGAACATTTATTATAATAATATAAATGTGTGCAGCACGTGACAAATTTATGTATAGAGAACAGATTTTAATCCCGCCTCTGGGTACAATGAATCATAATTGGACCTGCACTGACTGTTGTCGCATGACCCACCCCCAGTAGGCTGGCGCCTGGAGCAGACAAGTTAGGAGTATTTTCCAACCCGATGAAAGGCCCGGTCTGAAAGCTTGTCACAAGATTGCTTACTTTGTTGGCAATAAACAAGGATCTGGTACCCCTCAACTGCATCTACTATCTGGTATGTGTTATAGTTCATGAAAATACTCCTAACATGTATGTGGTTTTATAAGATGATAGAACCCTTGTAACACTTACCATGCTATGCTGCTACCGACCCTAGACTATGTACCTGGAACAGACAACACTGGACTGAAGATGCTGCCTATGGGGTTTGGTTAGTAAAGCTTTTTCATTCTATAGCCATATAGTTTTAACCACCATTGGCCTTTAAAGTAACGTTGTAGACAAATATATTTTCAGCTAAATACTTACCTGCCCTCCTGCAACCTCGATCTAACCATGTCTTCGGGGGGCCACAGCTCAGTCAGTTCAGTGCTGGTGCTGTGCATCCATGTTTCTGGTCCCCAGGGAGCAACAGAGCCCAACTCAGCACTGTCTTGTTACTAAATGCCAGAGCCATCCATCTGCAGCCCATGGAGTTTGTTGGGTGGTTGTGCGTGATGATTTGCATTGCATGTACACCTCCCTCTGGTGAACTGTGTTGGTTCCTGGCAGAGTGGGGAATGTAACAGTATCATGAAAGTGTGGACCAGATGCAGCTGCTGATAGCAAGAGGCAGGTATGTGTCCCAATTTCAAGCTTCCTTTTAACTGGTGGGACATCCCAAATTGGAGTGACCCAGTGAAAGGTGTGAGCGTTTGAATGAAGGACTACTTTAAAGTGATGCATGTCTACATTACAATGACTACTTCTAGGCAGGTTAGAAACAATGCCATACATACCACAGAGGCAGGGATGGCGACTGCCGCGGGCCCATGGCAGAATGGGACCCGGTGATAGCTGCAGGCCCCGCCTCCATGGTATGGACAGCGAGTCAATGACAACAAATCGGACAAAGCATCACTGCACTCAGCAGAATCCATGCCCTTAAAGCGGAACAAAACCCACTGAACTTGTGAAATACATTCAACCAAAGCCCCTGCCGATACTCCTTTCTTAGGGTGATGAACCAGAAATGGATATTTTCATATTTCGAACTGTCCTGGAACACTGATTTTTTTTTGCTGTCCCTTCGGTGTGAGATGACAGGAGATCAGCCATTGCATAGGTGTGGCAATGACATCACTGCCACACACAACAGTGGCAATGAATGGAGGAGGCGGAGCAGGCGTCATTATCTGGGATTAGAGTGAAACAGGAGCAGTGACAATTGGCAAAAGGGTCTCTTTATGGGCAGAGCAATTCAGAGGATGTTAGTAAAAAATGTGGGTTTTGGTCCACTTTAACAGTGGTTCTGCTAAAGCAGGTGTGTCCAGAAAAAAACAGAAGGCAGGCTTTGGGTTTGGGGGTTGCCTTGTAGAAATCTCCTTCATTCCCACTGCTTATCTGGCTGGGCTTGCCACCTCTCACAGCCAGGCCTGCTCCAGCAGAACCCACAGAAGCAGCACCAGGAATAATGGGCTGACAGCAGGCATGAGCTATGGGGCCCCATAAAACATAGACACGGTATGGTTAGGAAGCAAGGGAAAATCTCCCTTATACCTCAATGGGAACAAAGTAAGCAACGTAACCAAAAAAACATGGATCTATTTACTATACACTCCAAAGTCTAAAAAAAAAACAGCCTTGGCTGGTGTTCTACATTAAACTGTCCTTAGAGAAACAGATGTGTTCTTGTTTCCCGGCTGTAATTGTGTTTCGGCTCTAATAATCTGTAAAGGATTTGCAGATACTTTTGCCACTGACGGGAATCTGAAGATATTAAGAAAACAAGCAAAACATGAAAAGCTGTCATTGTCGTACACTCCGGGCAACCTGCTCATAATGTAACTCCGGCCAATTATTGTGGAAAAGAACCAATCGGCCTTTTGTCTGCCGCCGCATTCTTGAAGAACATTATGACAAATGAGGCTGGTGTGCACTGACAGGCATATCTTTATTATTTGCATGATATTCAGAAGAGCCTGCATGGAATGCTGGAGGAATGCTTTGGATGTGAAAAGGTGAGTAGTGCAAGCCAGGCCTGGCCGCCGCTGTGCCGGAGAGGAACAAAGAATAGGGTCAGCCCGGGATCAGTATGTTAACAGATTGCACGGCCGAGCATGAAGTGACACTGGACGCATGGGCCCCCAACTGCAGTCCCAGACAGTTCATCATCCTCATCACATTCATAACGATGGAAATGGCTTTCATAGGCCACTTCCTGAGAAGCTCTGCATTTGCTCTGCAAATCATGAATTGCACATTTCTTCTGGATTTTTAAAAAGGTATTTTTGTATATATCAATGTATACATGACTATATTAATCATATGAATGAACATAATGGGGGCATGTGCAAATGTTTCGAAAAAGCCATTGATGTGGGAAGTTTTTGAAATGCTTTAAAACATGAGCCCCACTTCCACCCAATACATTTTGGCCCTAATTTAACAAGGGATAGCGACAGGTAGCGACTGGTGAGCGGCCGGTAATGACGGGCCCCGCCACGAGAACGCCGGCTCCCCACCACAATCACACATTTATCAAGCCGATCCTGCTTAGCGACTGAGATAGCGCCAGATAGCCACTCATTCATCATTATTCCAGCCTCAGCCCACAGCGCCAGCGTCCGACCTTGAACAGCGACAGGTATGACCTCTCGCTACCTGGCGCTCTCCAATGCATTTCAATGGAACAATCTTTAAATATTCATAATTAATTGTTATTATTTTTTTTTTTTTTTTTTAATGTGAAACATTCTGTGACCACTTCTGCCATTGTAAATAATTTTTTTAAGGTAAAAAAATTAAAAAAAAAAAGTTACAGAATTGATATTACAGGTCTGATATTAATGTATTCATATTACAAAATTATTTTAAAAACTTGTTTTTTTTGGTTTCCAAAATTATGGTTGTTTGGGGGTTAAAAAACTACTTTTAACCCATCGCCGCCAGCGCTCTGGGGTTTAAACATGCATTTCACAGCGCGAGAATTTTTGGGGCGTGATTTCTTAATGAAGCCGGTCGCTCTGACCAGTCGCTATCATACGCTCCCATACAGCGCGGAACCTGTCAAATAGCGACTCCTCACCCAATATTCAACATTACGGCAAACCGACTGAGTCGCTATCAACTACCAAACAACGGCCAAGCACAGCGACTACTAGCGGGCGCTCTGAAAATGCTGCTACAGTCGCTCAACTGTCGCTACCTGCCGCTGTTAACCTCCCTGGCGGTGTTCCCGAGCGTGACTCGGGGTTAATTTTCGCTGCAAGTAGCGGTAACCCCGAGTCACGCTTGGGGTAGATTAGGCAGAGGAGCAGTCTCCTTACCTTTTCCCTGCGATCCAGCGATGTCCCCGCTGTGATCGCAGGTGAGAGCCCCGGCAGATGCGTCCCTCTGACTTCCTGGTTCCGTCTCTGTGAGCCGCAGAGGCTCATGGGGGCGGAACTGGGCGGCAGTTTTAAACGTAGTGGTAACGCTTTTTGTACAAAATTGCACCTATAATCATAACGCCAGGGAGGTTAATGAATCGGCCTCCCCGTATTTGTGCGCAGCTAAAAAATTCAGTTTGTTGGCTATTTATTAATTCATTGGCTCATACTTACAGTCACACAACCAGGCATTTGCAGTAGGACTCTATTAAGAGTTTAGTGACTGGCATGGTGGTGTTGTCATATGATGCCACCTTGCTAGATTGTGCTTGGATACATTGGCCTTAATTCACTAAGAGTTGAAAAAAATATATTTGGTAGAAAAAAGCCTGAGAATTTTACTTTTAGTGAATCACCAGATAGGTGAATGTCAATGGCATTTTTTTACTACAGGTAGAAAGTTCAATACTTTTCTCAGGAGTAAAAAGTGCCATCGATTTTCTTTGTCTTCCTAGTTGGTGATTCATCAACAGTGAAATTCTCAGGCTTTTTTCTCATGAAATGAATTTTTAACTACCAAGATTTTTTTCAACTCTTGATGAATCAAGGCCATTGAATGGTAACCTTTTTGTCCGGTTTTTGGTGTTTTGTCTTATTGTTTTCCTAACCTAACCCCTTTCCCTAACCCTTCACCTACTGGAACACAAGATAGTGATCCTCCCTATCTAAGTGTATTTAATTACAGCAGAAGGGATTCATTCTGTTGCCTCTGCCTTAGCCAATCAGATGATTAGCAAGCCAGAGTGAGGCGGTTTCTCATCTGTACTTTTAACACACCAGTCGATGTACATTGCTAAGGTAAACACATTTTTGCTAGGGAAAACTGTTGCAAACACATAGAAAAGATAAAAACAGATAAGCTTAGCACATGGATTACATCATTTTGGCAAACAATAATGAATCCTTTAAAAAAATGCCATTGAAAGTGGAATTACCCTTTAAAGAAGCCTCTATACTTTGTGTTGTCGACCCTTCCCATCCATGCACAGTCCTAAAGGCAGAGAGCAGCCTCAGCGAAGCTAGCTCTTAAAGTGGACCAAAACTCATCTATAATCTATAAGATTCCAGGGCTGCTTGTTTCCCTCCCCAGGGGCATCCAGATTGGGGATGTCCCACTGTGTGAAACCCCCCAGGTTGCCCAGTAAACTCACCTTCCAAGTCCCGCCCACTCAGCAAAGTCTCGCTAGATTTCTTGTGGCCCCATTGCATCCCGTTCATGGGCACTGCGCAGGCACAAGTGCCTGATGGGATGCAAAATGGCACCACCCGTCAGAGGGACACCTGAAATCTGAGGGACCTAGAAGATGGATCCCCCGTGAGGTGAGTATTTAGTGCCCTCAGGTAAAACAGGGGGCAGCAGGTTTGGGGGAGGTTTTAACCTAGACCCAACAGAGATCGACCCAGAAATCGTTAAGAGTCCCGGGCCAACTGATCCCCCCCGGGGCACCCCAATTAGGACTGCCCCGCTGTGTGAAACCCCCCAGGTCGCTCAGAAACTCACCTTCTACTCCAGTCCAACAGCACATGTGCAAGCTGTGGTCGCAGCCCCGCTATCCCTCTAGCAGGGCAGGTGCCCACGCCAGGCATGTAGGACCAGGAGGGGGTGAGTTTGTTTCAGTGACCTGGGGGGTTTCACACAGCGGGACACCCCTGATCGGGGTGCCCCGGGGGCAAGAATCAAAACCCAGGATAGTCAAAATCCTGGGTTTTGGTCCACTTTAACAGAGTGTTCCGCTTCCACATGCCTTGGCAAATGTGTACAACTTAGACCTCTGTTTTTGAACAGATTTAGATATAGTAAAGCATTGTACCATGTTAGCAATTGTGAATAGTAGAAAAGTAAAGGAATGAGGTGACACCCTTGTATGCTGAGACATGGAGTGAGAGGTGGTGTTAGAAAAGGAATGTGCAAACTCCAGCAAATTGGTCTGGGGGTTAGGCCCAGCCCAGTGAATCCCAACACTAAATCCCTGCCTGGCAGCGAAACATTTGCAAGCACTGGAGAACCTGCGGAGGATGCACTGATAAATAGAAGGAATAAGCATCCTGGGGCATAGAGAATCCCTAAGGCCAAGGCATGGCCATGAATCTGATGGCTTCCCAGGGCTGTTTATAATAAAGGCCGAGGGAGATAGGCTTAGCCAAAAACAAGCAGAGCTTTTCTGTGGTTTAAATGGATTGGGTGAGGGGACTTACAGGGATCTTAAAAGATTAACACCGCAAAAAACAAGCACAGAGATTAAGACAAGTTTGGCATAAGTTCCTAAAACTTAATTTTTCCGAGCTAGTGGATAATGCAATTAAACACGCTCATTGCTTTTCAATTTTTTTTAATGGGATGACTCCCAAGATACTCTGCTTTAAAGATTACATTAAATGAAATGTTTTCCCATAACAGCATGTATATGTATATAAAAGTACAGTCACAAAATGGTCACATTCTCCATTAATTCTCCCAAAGTGAAATATATAGGAGGGACTGCATGTGCGGGATGCTAACAAGCACCTTACTGGGGGGAAAGCTGAACACATACACGTTAGAGGACACCAGGGACAAAAAGTTTCTCACGCTTCTCTTTTTGACTTTATTCCCCACAATGGTGGTAGATTAAAGTTTAGAGCACAATTTTGAAAAGTTTGTTTTGGGCGATTCGCTGATAATAAGCTTTCTTAAGCCCCCGTTCCAGCGCTAGGCAATGTCCTCATCCTCCGACCAGCCATGTTGTCTTCAGCGGGACAGAGGACCAGGGCTAGGGCTCCTGGCATCTCACTTCCTGCCACAGGGAGGGGCTTTTATATGGGTGATCGAGCTGATGTCAGCACACTCGCCCCTCCCTGGGGTAGATGCTGGGAGCCCAGCCAGGGCTGCGGATTCTACAAAGAGGAAAAAATGGGGACTTGCACTATACCCTATTCAATCTGTAGAGGTGCCACTCTCAAAGCTGCAAAAGAGCTCAAACCAGGAACAAAAAAAAGTATGTAGGGGAGCACTCTCAACTCATAAATTGATCAAAAAATACATTTTTATTAATTACATATTTATAATCACTACATACAATACACTCAACATATTAAAATCCCTTAAAAACACATAAATGGGACAATAACACACAGGACAAACCAACATAAAGATGTGTAGACGATGGGGAGAGTCTCATCACACTAATTGAAATCAAATGCCTAGATATATGTGCTAAATCATTCAACAAAGTGTTCCAACAGTGCAACTGAGCATGTGCAAATCCTGCCTATGATCCGGATCACTATAAAATCTAAGTGCAAGTGCTACTAGTCAAACAATCAATTTAGAATTAATATTCCCAACCATAACAACTCATAAATATATCAATCTACTCTATTCACCAATGAAAATATAATCACCTGTATATATTATTAGGGGAACCACTGATATATATCACAATACCAATCAAAAAATTATTTCAAAAATCTATCACAAAAAACATTACCAGAAATAAAGCCAAGGTATCATGAAAATAACATGTGTGAAGTCTCCCCACCGCCTACCGCACCAGGAGCCACGCTTTCCGTGGGCGCATCACCCACTTCATTTTGTCCCATTTATGTGTTTTTTAAGGGATTTTAATATGTTAAGTGTATTGTATGTAGTGATTATAAATATGTAATTTAAAAAAATGTATTTTTTGATCAATTTATGAGTTGAGAGTGCCTCCCTACATGCTTTTTTTGCAGATTCTACAAAGAGCGGCAAGACACAGTGACCGGGGATCATCAAGAGAACAGGATGAGTTTTTTACATTTTTAACTGGGAAAAATTTCGGGCAGCACACATCACAAAACATTTGGATTCGTGCCGAATCAATTTTTCCCTGAAACTCAGTACGAACTCTGGTTCTGATTGTTCGATTCACACATAAGGGGTTTATTCATTAAGCTCTAGCGCCAGGCAGTGCTTCGTAGCCACAGGCAGCGTCTGCTGAACGCTGGGTGCTGTACACAATACCACATGTATGAAAGTGATTCCGTTGAGCGACTGGAACAGCGCCATGTAGTGTACAATTCATCATTACAGACGGCTCAGGGTATAGCGCCAGCAGTCTAGCTTCCAGAGCGACAGGTAAGACTCTCCCATACATTTCAATGGACATTCCTTCTAATCCTTTTCCTGATCCCATTTTTAATATTTTTTTTCTCTCAAAAATGTATTACATTTCTCCTGGCCTGGAATTATACATTTTAAAAAATATTTAGATTTTTTTTACATTTTATGCAGAATTGTTCTTACAGGTCTGGCACTAAAGTGTTAATGTCACAGTGTTACAACAATGTCATTCCATGTTTTTTCGCTTTGTTACTGGTGGAAATGTGTTCAAAAAATCACACAGCGTCTAATTTTGAGTCTGATTTTTTGTTGAATATGGTGTAATTCGCTGAGAGTCGGTCGCAATGAGCTGGCGCTACCTTTCGCTCGCTGCAACGCTGTACTGGTGTTAGAGCGCCCAACATACATCTCATTCATCAATGCCGGCCAGGTTACTAGATCAACTGAGGCGCTCTGTTACAGTGCCCGATAGCCGATCACAGCGTATACTAGCGGTCGCTCTTTGCGCCTCTGTACAGACGCTCATCTGCCAATACCTGGCGTTAGTAATGAATCAGCCTGTAACTTAAACAGTAAATAATAAACCATTTCAAAGCACCTGAAAATCTCTGATTGTATGAAAATACCTCATGTATTCTAGGCAAAATTGACTTTTTTGCTTCGGTTTCTGGGTTTGTGGCTGATCTTGGAAGTACCACTTTTTTGCATGGTCCTGGAGAAATAAAATTTAAAAAAATGGCAAACTTTGAAGCTCTGCTACAGCTTCTGCACTGTGCTGCAGGAAATGGAGGAGATGCACATGGGACAGGAATCAGGTGAGTGGCTTGCTGGCTAATTATTGTCATTGGGTTTAGAGTCCATTTAAAGTGGACCAAAACCCACACGAGGAACCCAGGAATCTATAAGATCGGCCCATACACTTACCTTGTTTCTTGGTCCAGCGGTGCAAGCGAGCCACGGCTGCATCCCGCTATCCCTCTAGCAGGGCGTGTGCCCGCACCGGGCATTTGTAAGTGGCTGGTGCGGGCACGCTCCCTGTTAGAGGGAAGCGGGGGTTGCGCCGTAGGACCGGGTAGAGGTGAATTGGCATCGGCGATCTGGGGGGTTTAACACAGCTGGGAACCCTGATCAGGGGAAAGGACCAAAACCCAGGATAGTCAAAATCCTGGGTTTTGGTCCACTTTAAGGTTGTACATAGAGATGAGCGAACTTCTTGAAAGTTCGATTCGGGCGATTTGCCGAATTTCCCCAAGAAATTCGGGTTTGCCCGAATCGAACTTTCACGAATCGCTCATCTGAAAAAAAAATGCCGGCATGGTGGGAGTGGGCAGGCCGGCTACGCTGTCAGTGGGCGGCCGGCCAGCCTGCCCGCTCCCACCATGCCGGCATTTATTTATAAAGCAAACACTTACCTGCATGGTCGGAGCGTGGAATCCGGCGCCGCTCTCAGCTGTCATCAGAGGACGCGTCATCAGAGGGCGCCTAAGAGCGGCGCCGGCCTCCACGCTCCGACCATGCAGGTAAGTGTTTGCTTTTTAAAAAAATGCCGGCATGGTGGGAGCGGGCAGGCCGGCCGGCCGCCCACTGACAGCGTAGCCGGCCTGCCCACTCCCACCATGCCGGCATTTTTTTTTTTATTTCAGGGAAAATTCGATCGGCACGAACCAAAATAAATTCGGGTTCGTGCTGAATCGAATTTTCCCTGAAATTCGGAGCGAATTCCGGTTCATCCGAACCGGTTCGCTCATCCCTAGTTGTACTATGTGAAAAGCCCTCACTATCACAATAACTAACTTATTCCTCTTATTCTTAAATGACAACACATTACAGTAAACAAGACGCCTAGACTCCAGCCAAAGCAAGACACTGTTGTTGTTTCTGGGGTCATTTTGACTTGGAGGCCACCAGTGCTCTGTTGGATATAATTGCCAAGCTGACACTGTGTATTTTCATTTCATGGTGTTGCAAAATGATGTCTGAATAACAAATTGATGGTTAAAGTGGTTCGGAAGAGTGGTCCTCTTCTTGGGTGGTGCAAGAAAGCGATGAATTGCTATTAATCCTAATACTAGCTAAGTGCAAATTACACTCAAATCAAAGAGCGCGTCCACCTGAAAACACACCTCTGGACCTCCCAGATGTGAAAGGTGACAGCGAGGGGCTAAAATGTTGCTTTATCAATGTGGTGATGGCTGCCCTGGAGCCATGAATGTTGTGTGGGATCCTATGCTCTGCCATTGCAAGCTGAGTCCTCCCCTCCAGCAAAGCTCAGCACGGGTCACTGGATATTAATGGAGTAACGCTGCAAAGTGCGCCGAGTGGCCTGATTGGTAGATAAGCAAACAAAGGCGACTGACCTGACACAACCTGAAAGGAAAGAGAAGAGGTCTGCAACATGTGACTATTCTGGGCACTTGTAAGTCAGTCATTTTTATTTGTAATGCAGAATTATTAAATTAAAAAAAAAAAACACATGGTGCTTTACTTGTTTAGATTTTCAAATGCAGGAGTAACATTTTACTTCAAAGCAGTCAAAACGTTTTGCACTGAATAAGAAAGAATAAATGAAACAAGTAAAAATTAAAACAATTTTAAAAACCCATGTGAAGCATATCAATGAATTGTGTCCCCTTACTTTTCAAATGGCGCTCGCCATCTTGCTGCAACTGGGAGGTGCATGTATCCCTCAATCAATCCTCCCAGCTGCAGCGCCAAGTCACGTGCCTGCCCTCTGGCCGCGTCGATTAAAGTGGATCAAAACCAAGGATTTTGACTATCCTGGGTTTTGGTCCTTTCCCCTGGAGCACCCCGCGTGAAACCCCCAGATCGCTGAAGTTAACTCACCTCTTCCCGGTCCTACGGCGCATGCGTGTCTGCTCATCCAATCGGTGTGCTCAGAGCCACTGACGTCATGTTGTCTAAGAGGCCGATTCATTAATAACGGCAGGTAGCGACAGTTGAGCGACTGTAGCGGCATTTTCAGAGCGCCCGCTAGTAGTCGCTGTGCTTGGCCGTTGTTCGGTAGTTGATAGCGACTCAGTCGGTTTGCCGTAATGTTGAATATTGGGTGAGGAGTCGCTATTTGACAGGTTCCGCACTGTATGGGAGCGCATGATAGCGACTGGTCAGAGCGACTGGCTTCCACCATATTCATTAACAAATCACACTCAAAAAATTATTGCGCTGTAAAATGCATGTTTAAACCGCAGAGCGCTGGCGGCGATGGGTTAAAAGTAGTTTTTTAACCCCCAAACCACCATATTTTTGGAAACCAAAAAAAACAAGTTTTAAAAATAATTTAGTAATATGAATACATTAATATCAGACCTGTAATATCAATTCTGTACATTTTTTTTTTTTTACCTTAAAAAAATTATTTAAAATGGCAGAAGTGGTCACAGAATTTTTCACATTTAAAAAAAAAAAAACATTAATAACAATTAATTATTAATATTTAAAGATTGTTCCATTGAAATGCATTGGAGAGCGCCAGGTAGCGAGAGGTCATACCTGTCGCTGTTCAAGGTCGGACGCTGGCGCTGTGGGCTGAGGCTGGAATAATGATGAATGAGTGGCTATCTGGCGCTATCTCAGTCGCTAAGCAGGATTGGCTTGATAAATGTGTGATTGTGGTGGGGAGCCGGCGTTCTCGTGGCGGGGCCCGTCATTACCGGCCGCTCACCAGTCGCTACCTGTCGCTATCCCTTGTTAAATAAGGGCCTAAGCCTTCATCTAAGGCCAGTGGCTCTGAACGCGCTGGCGGCCACATCCCCTGCTTCCCTCTAACAGGGACCATGCCTGCGCTGGCCATTCACAAACGTCTGGCATGAGCATACGCCCTACTAGAAAAGGACATCCGGGGTGACAGGCTCTGTCACCCTGGATAGACTAAACCTGTCACCCCTGGATTTTATTCCTACCATTAGAGAATAAACCACAGGTTTGGCGGGAGATTTATTCGGTTCGGGTGTGTGACACCTCCTCTCATTAGCCGACGTGTTTATATGTATTTTTAATATTACGCAATTTCGCGATAGTGCTTCTTTAATTCATGAATCGATGCAGCCAGTGCGAGATGAGAGCAGCATCAGGGTTGCATGAGGATATTAGTAAAATAAATGGGTTTGGTCTGCTTTAAATCAGCCCTATTGCCAAGAAAAAGGACCTAGTAGTAAAATCCTTATAATGATGCTAGATAGATAAAGTTAAACAGCTCTCCTATGTAAAATGGAATCGTACATCCAATAAGGAACTTCATCTTTGCACCTGGTAAGTTTTGACGCTGCCAGAATAGGACGCATCACTTGCTTAGGACAAAGGTGAGTATATTTTTTTTTTCTTGCCTGGACAGAGACTTTAAACTCCAAATTCTTGAACTAATATTTTCGGTGGCGGTTGCCCAAACTCTAAGTTCCTTTTTATTTCTTGAAGTTCTGTTCTTTGTTTTAATAGATTAATTCACCGTGACTAAAGTAATGAAACAGCCTCAAGTGCTTAAAATGTGCTTAAGTTTAGAGAGTGTTTGTTCTGGGTTTCGGCGGGCGCTCACCACGGCTAGTTTAACCAGATTCTCCAAATAAATAAAATACAGTAAAAACAGGGGATCCGTGTAAACCCAATAATGGTCTCCGAGGCGCCGCCAGAACGTGGCCATTTATTATCGGAAAAAAAAAAAAACGATGTTTGTGAGACCACATTTCCTGCAAAGCACATCATGACTTTTTTATAATATGTTTATTCAAGTTAAAGTGGTTCTTTGATCACTTCAAACAAAGCAATGAGGCACCTTAGAAGACCCATAAGAACATGCAAAGGGTCCACAATGCTTTTTTTTTCTTTTATGGGAAGGAACACAAACAATTCATGATTGGCTTTGAATAAATCATTCTACTTTTACAGGGAAGGATTGCTGAACTCTAACTGCCTGAGCTTGGCTGCGTGAAACAGATGTGGAATAATGGAGTACCTAGAGTTACGCCACATTCACCCCTTCCCACTTGTGTCGCATTGACACAACCTGGAAGAAGAAAAAAAGTAAAATGTCCATTTCGCATTTTTTGTGCTGCACAACTGCATAAAGGTCTAGCATGGGTAGTGCAGGATTTACTGCATTGCAGTGCAATGAAAAGGCAATACTCACCTCTGCCTCTTGGCCCATTGCTGCCGTCATTGGTCTCCGATCTCCAGTCCATTGTCTGCTGCAGACACCTTTCTTCCTGGTCCTTGTCTCCTGATGCTGCCCTCGCCAATGCTGGGTGCTGCCTCCGCTGGGTGCCCATTGTTGTTGTTGCACTGCTCTGGGCATGACTGCACTCATTGGTGAACAGTGAGTGCCACCATGCCCACATGCACAATGCCCAAAGAGCAGTTGGGGAGTTAGATGCCTTGCACAAGAGCACAGTAATGTCCCAGCTGGGAATCGAACCTGCATCCCTCTGGTAACAAGATCGGTCCCTTAAAAGTGGACCAAAACCCAGGATTTTGGCTATCCTGGGTTTTGAGGGTTGCCCCAATGTGTGAAACCCCCAGGTCACCTGAACAATCTCACCTCTTCCCGGGCCTACAATACATGCGTGCCCGCTCTTCCAATCATAGCGCTCTGATCCACTCGTAGAGGAGCTCCACTACCCTCTAACAGGGAGCATTGCCCGCAATGCGCATTCACAAATGCCTGCTAGAGGGAGCAAGAATGTAGCAACAGCTCGCGCATACGCCGTTGGACAGTGAAAGAAGGTGAGTTTATGGGCGACCTGGTTTTTTTTTGGGCTATCCTGGGTTTTGGGGGTTGCCCCACTATGTGAAACCCCCAGGTCACCCGAACAATCTCACCTCTTCCCGGTCCTACGATACATGCGCTCCCGTTTGTCCAATCAGAGCACTCAGATCCACTTGAGCCCCTTCGTCCAGGAGCTCCGCTACCCTCTAACAGGGAGCATTGCCCGCACTGGCCATTCATAAATGCCTGCAAGAGGGAGCGGGATGTGGCCTCTGCTTGCTAATGCGTCGTTGGGCAGCGAAAGAAGGTGAGTTTATGCGCGACCTGGGGGATTTCACACATCCCGATTCTGGATGCCCCAGGGGGAGGGAATCAATCCAATCGATCTCTGAGGGTTTTGGTCCACTTTAATCATGGCTGCCTTCAGCCATGTTCCAGCCAGATTTAACCCTTTAAATGGCAAGCACATCATTTCTACGAGGTTGCTTCTCCTACCGTTAAGTACCAAGCACGTAGAAACTACGCGCCTGGCATTTCCCCCTGCTAGTGAAAAAATAGAAAAAAATAAACACTTACCTCTGGTATGTGGGTAAATCTGAGGGTCCCCTCTTCCTGGGGGGGCATTCGATCCCTCCCCTGTCGACCTCTGTCTTCAGGAGGGGGCCCGAAACCGCTGTCCTGCGCCACTGTCACTGTCAGATCCTCCTCGCCTCTCACCCGCCCTGCACCGATCACTATCGGCATCTGAAAGTGACAGCGGCGAGGGACGCAGGATCGGAGGTGAGTACAGTAAAAAAAATAAATAAATAAATGTCATTTTTTTTCTATTTGTGTCTGTGTCTTTTTTTTTTTACATTTAACCCCTTGTGAACTGGTAAGGGGTCCATGAGACCCCTATACCAGTTCACAAGGCTGGGGGATGGCAGATCACCTACGGCTAGCGGGTAACTTGCCATTAACCCCCAGCACCCCCATTACCTGCCTCCCCAAAGCCCAGGGGGGGCAGAAGAGCCCGTGGTCACGGGCTATGCGGGCTTGTAGCCTGCAGGGCCAGGGGCCACAAAAGCTGGCCCCTGCGTCCTGTTCCTACAAGCCCTGCATAGCTGGTCCCGGGCTGATTACTTCGGGTAAGGGGGACCCCATGTAATTTTTTGGGGGGATATTTAAGGGTTTTTAACCCTTAAAATCCCCCCCCCCAAAAAAAAAAAAATAGGGCCTCCCTCTATGTCATTTTTTTTCTTGGTTTATATATAATTTTCCTGAAAACTCCAGCAAAAATGGTGCAAAAATGGCGCAAAATGGGGAAAATTAACCTGTCAACAGAGGGTGGCAAAATCTCAAGTAGGCTGGCAATTAAAAGGGTTAAAAGTAGCTATGCATGTGGGGAATTGTTCTGTTCGGGGGACCTTGCGCTTTCAGACTTGGCTTGTTTTTTCTTGTTTGCACATTTATATTTTAGGAAAAGGGTTTTTTTTATTTAGCTTTTTTATACATTTTTTAGGGAAACTCTGCGCAACCAAAGAATTCTTTGAGGGATTAATTCCAGAAAGATGAGCCCACTACAACAAGCTGGATATGTTTAGAAAGTTTAACATGTGTACTTTCAGGGAATATATGGTTTATGGGGGATATTCCAAATGTAAAGGGTTGTTTTGGTTGAAAAATCGCAAGGTGCGCACTTTGTAGAGCTGAAATTTTCAAGTAAAATTACCGTTATGCGCATGCTTTACTTTGGAGTGTTTGGCAACTCTTCCCTTGACAGTAGCAATGCATGTTGGGTATCGTTCTGTTCGGGGGATGTTGCTTTTTCAGATTAAACTTGTTTTTTCTTGTTTGTATATAGTTTTTTTTAGGAAAATGTGGCTTTGATTCTGCTTTTTTATCCTTTTTTTTAGGGAAACTCTTTGCAACCAAAGATTACATTGAGGGATTACTTCCGGAAAACTGTGACCACATCAACAAGCCTGGTACACCTAGAAAGCTGAGGTGTGTACTTCCAGAGAAAATATAGTTTGTTGGGGGTATTTTAAATGTAAAGGGTTGTTTTTCTGGAAAAACTGCAAGGTGCGCATATTGCATTGCATAGTTGTATTTTATCTGAAAATCTCCTAAAGCTCTGTTTCAGTTTGGGGGAGTATCCTGGGCAGGAAAGGGTGTCTACCTATACATATGTGGTATCGCTGTAACCGGGAGAAATTGGGATTTCACACGCAATAAGATTTTTTTGACAAACTTACATTTTTTATTACAAAAAAACACTACAAATTGTAAAAAATAGATTTTTTTTATTTTTTTTTTCACATATTTCACCCAAAAATATTGAGAATACACCTAAGAAATGCCAAACAAGAAATTTCATGTTAAAGCCCAGAATATGCTGAAAAAAACAATATATAATTTTCCTGGGAAATCCCTGGAAATCCCTTCAAAAATCACATTTGAACATGGGGAGTGCAAAATAGTGCAAAATGGTCTGGCAACAAAGGGTGACAAAAACTCCAGGTAGGCTGGCACTTAAAGGGTTAACCCTGCAACCCTCTATTATTGTCTTCAGTCATGTCACAGCCAGGAATGAAACCTGGTCACAAAAGCAGTCCCTCAACCACTATTCCATAGCTGCCTCCTGTCCCAGCCGGGAATTGAACCTGCAACCCTCTGGTAACAAGATCGGTCCCTTAAAGCGGACCAAAACCCACATTTTTAACTTGCATCCCCTGAATTGCTCCTCCTATGAAAAGTACCTTTTTCACTGCTCCTGCTTCAAACTAAACCCAGATAATGCCGCCTGTCTTAGCTGTAAAGCTCCGCCTCCTCCATTCATTGCCACTGTTGTGTGTGGCAATTATGTCATTGCCCCACATTTGCAATGGCTGATCGTCGGCAATCTTACAGAGAGCCACAGCAAAAAGAACAGTGTTCCACAATGATTTTAAAAGCAAAAATATCCATTTCTAGTTCAACATCCACGTTTGTGGCCCATGGAGTTTCAGATTGCCTGCAAACAGGAAGTGTCTTCATTCTGGGATTGCTGAGTTTTTTCTGACCCCAGCTCTGCTCTGTCTGTGCAAAGCACTTTTGACCCCTTCTCCTCTGCACCTGTATCCTAGAGTGCTGAACAGAGTTGCAGGCCAATGGGGAAAAGAATAAAAGTTAAGTGACCAAAAATGTAAATATATTAATTTTAGATGCTGGGGAATTGTTTTTTAAAGGTTTGGGCTTTTCATTAAATGACGCTGAAGGTCCGCTTTAAGTGACTTCCATATATAAAGCTGCTGCTGAATCCAGCACCAGACTATTCCGCTCGGTAACAGAATAAGGAACAGAATGTGAGTCGCCGCCCTTTCATCATCCGCCGCGAGCTGCCGCTATCATGGCGATCTTCATGCCTGTGAGTGATCATTTTGCAGCTACAAGAAAGGCTGTGATTTGGGAGCAAGCGTTACCTCTGAGACAAAAGTTCTCATCGAAGATCTATGTGCGGCGTTAGAATGATACAGCGCGGCTGCACTAAAGGGCTATAGACACGTTTACGCCATTGAGAAGACGTGAGGTGCGTTCGGTCAGTAACACAGCGTTCTCTATATCACAAAGGCGCCAGTTTCTGGTAAAGGGTCATCCTCCGGCCAGACAGCATTGATCTGCCGCTGGAATTCCCCTGGAGATAAACTGCGCTTCTCAAACATCTGGAGATCCCGTGACCTGTTCTCTACATAAACAATGATGCTTTTAATGACCGCCAAATAAAATAAAACCTGTTATTTGTATTGATGTAGACCTCATCTGACTTTTCCACATCACGCCGTTAGAATTTTCCAGTGGAAGCTGCACTGTTTTATAAATATTTTTTATTTTTAAGCAATAGCGAGTATCCATCGCTGCCCTAGCGGAAAGTTCTGCTCACTCTCGAGCAATGGTTTCTCGAGTTGCTCACAGATATTAGGGCAGGTATATATGGCCTGAGGGGCAGGAGCAGCCAATAGCCTCACATGGCTTGACACATAAGAAGCCATATTTTAAATGAGACCTACAGAGGAGCAAGCACCAGCCTAAATGTGGAGGCTAATTTAAGTCTAGCTCCATGTATTGCCATGTAAGCATCTAAGTAGTGGCGCTTAGAGCGTCCGCAAGAGGTTGTCTGGCGAAATATAACTTAGCGTAGTGATGCTGTAGTATCCTGTCCAGCATTAAGAAATGTGATGTCTGGAGGGTGCTGTAGAAGCGCTCTCCCTCTCACGGCAGAGCCAATCGAGAACACTAGGTGGTGTCCCGAGGTCAAAGCACCCAAGACTACGCTACATCTAACAACAGGACAACGCTGCAGCGAACGACAGGTAGCGCCAGTTAAGTGCGTCCGGCACTTGGCGCTGAAGCCCATATACACACCAGCATCAGCGCTCTAAAACTGGGCGCTCTAGTGTCGAGCACCAGAAGCTATGTGATAAAAGTCTGTTTCTCAACACCAGCACCAGAGCAAAAACACATGGAATGACATTGTTTTAACACTGTGACAATGACAATGCAATGGCCGACCTGCACATACAATTCTGCATAGAACAAAAACATTAAACACAATAAAAGTGTTTGGTTGCTGGGCAGGAGAGGTCACACAATGATTTGAACCAAAAATGTAAAAAATGAAACACCATGGAAATGTATGGGAGAGCGTTACTGAGCGACAGGTGCTACATGGCGCTGCTGAACATACAGCACCGGCGCTTTACACTGAGCCACCGCTAGTGATACATGTGACGCTATTAGAAGTGCTCTCACCAGATTGACTTTCTTAAATGTGGTTTTCACATAAAGCGCCCGGCGTTCACCTGACGCTACATGGCACTACCTGGCGCTAGCGTTACTTAAACCGGACCTTCAGCGTGATTTAATGAAAAGCCCAAACTCTTAAAAAACAGTTCCCCAGCATCTAAAATTAATATATTTTATGTTTTTAGTCACTAACTTATTATTCTTTCCCCCACTGGGCTGCAACTCTGTTCAGGAATTTAGGATACGGGCGCCGCCATCTTGACTCAGAAGCATCACACTTACTGAGGAGAGGAGAGTGGGATAAGGTACAGGGGGGCGGGTTATAGCTGTGCTTTGCTCAGACAGAGCAGAACTGGGGTCAGGTAAAGGTCAGCAGTCCCAGAATGCAGAGCAGCACACTCAGGAGGCACTTCCTGTTTGCAGGCTGCCTGATAAGATGGCGGCTTCCATAAGCCACCATCTTGGATGTTTAAAGGCTGATAACATGCAGTAGATGCAGGTAGGATGATTTTTAATGTGGACAATCTGTATGTACAGGGTGTGGGAAACATATAAGATAGACTCTAATTCAGGGTGAAGGTCCGCTTTAAATCACCCCCTAAATAAGACCCCAGGGCTGGTATTTTCTCACTCCGCTGATTTGACATAAAGCCCCAGTTTGCCATGAATGTTACATTTCTGGCAATGCCACGACACATCAGCGAGCCACAGCAGCCCCCCTTGCATCCCTCTGACTGCTACATGAACTTGCGCCAGGCCTATCTGAATGGCTGGTGTGGAGGGAAGCATCCAAACGGTTGCCTGCCACCCCCATCCTTTCAGCATACTAGATCAGGATGCCCCGGGGGCAAGGACCAAAACCCAGGATAGTCAAAATCCTGGGTTTTGGTCCACTTCAAAGACTTGGTTTAGGTGAAATCCCTCCCTGGGTGCATCTCAATCTGGGATGCCTCACAGCGTGGCCCTCTCCAGCCCCCTTGTATACTCGCTCTGGGATCCTGCAACAATTGTGGCAAATAGCAGAGCTTTTAGTTTTGTTGAGGTGTCCCCGCTCCCTAGGGTCTCAGAACGAGGTGAGTATACAACAAAGCCTGGGGGTTTCACACCGCAGAGCATCCCAAATTGGTATTGTCGCCTAGAATAGAATTACACCATGACGAATCTGATTTAGCAGGGTTTTGGACTTCCATGTTTGCTAAACACCCTCCCCACTAGGGCATCCCCATTTTGGTAGCCTTAGTATTTTATGACCCCTCGGATAAGAGAAAATGGACATTAATACTCACCCTCCTGGAATACTGCATAGTGACAAGCACAGCCTTCTCCATAGGCCACCAGTCAGTTGCACATAGCACAGACTGGGTGAATAATTTATTTGGGATTAGCACTGTGTCACTTGGCTGTCTCGGAGGTGGTTCAGTGGGATGTAGCCACCTGGAAGGGCTTCCTGCCATGTCACCTGCTTAACCTAGACATCGTCATTGCTTAGCAACAGTAGACCCCAACAGGCTCAGCAGGCTAAGAGTCCAACATCTGACCATGTCTAACTACGTTCAGTGCCAGGTTCTGTTGCCAGCTCTTGGCTTTTTATATGTTTTTATTTATTCATTATTTATTTCATTTACAGTAAAGTAAACCATAGACACATGATATTCACAATCACATCATATGCATGCTGATTTGGATAGTAGTCTCCGACCGTCCTAAGGAAAACTGAGATTAACCGAGTAACATACAAGCCTGATCAATATTCGATACTGCCACCTGTAGCCAGGGGTTCTATAATTCCCAAGTACATCTCTATCAAGTTAGCTTTCAATGGCCTCTCGTTAAAGGAGCAGTATCGTGAAATTTGCATTAAAAAAAGATAAATAATTAAATAGCCACACAATAGCTTCTAACATGTGTATAAATAATCTGGCGATAGAAAAAAGAAAAAATATCTGCCTTCCTTTTAAATGGTATAATGACAATGGCTCAGTCCATTTGCTGAATAGGGGGATCTGCTGGGTTGTATTTAGTGAGCTGCTTCATTTAGCCCACTGGTCTCCTAGCAACACTTTACCTCAGAGGCTGACACTGTAATCAGTGGTAACGGCTGTGTGTGGGTGAGGTGAGACCAGGTGACTCAAATGTGTAAAATCTATACAAAATAAACTAAACTGACTGAAAATAACTGAAATTCTTCTTTGAATAACTGTGCAGGAAAATCTAAAGGTATTAAAGTGGAACAAAACCCTGAGTGGCCGACCCTGAAGTCTATAAGACCCGGCCATTGACCTTGCCCCTTGGGCATTCTAAATCAGGATGCCCCACTGTGTGAAACAACCCCTGGATAACCACAGATCCCCCTATTTTTCTGGCGCACTCATGCAGATAGTCATTTAGACAGGCCGGGCGGCCAGGAAGGTTACTGCTCAGGCTCCCCATCTGTGTGCAAACAGAGCTGATTGAATGAGAGCCCGCGCATGTGCTGTGGGACAGGGAAAGGTACGTTTTCACAGGCGAACTTGGGGATTTCACATATCAGGGCATCCCAAGTCGGGATGCCCCTAGGGGCACAAAACAAAACTCCAGATAGTGAAAATCCTGGGTTGGGCTTTGCTCAAAACACACAAAGCTGAAAGAAAGATCATATGGAAAAATGAAAAATAAGAATATGAAAGAGAAAATGGTAAACTGAAAGATTCTGCAGCAGAGCCAACATGAAGGGAAAACTGTCAAAATCAGCTAAATGACTTCTAGAGCTTTTCTCTCTGTTTTAGATATATAAGTTCTGGCCAGGAAATGTTGCAATGTTGTTATCTTATGCTGGACGGCTGCCAGCACTGAACAGCTGAGACTTCTGATACATTGTTTCACCCCTCTCCTCAGCATGGAACAGGCCAGAGTGTCGTCCCGACACTCAGAAGACATAAACATGAGCTATTAGTCTCCAGCTGCTCAACACACACATCATTTTTTCTAAATTTGTAATTCTTACTCCAACACCTACCTACATTCAAAGTATCATTTAAATATAAGTCACCAAGAAAAATGCGCAATACTGCTCCTTTAATAAGAGTTTTCTAGGCCTTCAGTTGAGGGTAAGTAGGGGCCTGCAAGTTTAGAAAGAGGCAGTTCCTTGCATACAACATGAGGAACCAGAGAAGGACCTTCTGGACTTCCAAATGCTTCCTAATGCTAGCTCTTGCCCTGTTCTACCATGTCTGCACTACCGCTTCTGACCATCGTTCCAGGTTGTACCCCGTGTCTTGGTTGGCTGGTAAAAGGACCAACAGTCAAAAATGATATAAACTAGACCAACACAAAAAACTGTGCTCATATGCATCCCTCCCAGGGCAACTTAGATTGCTGCACATGAAAAATCATTTAGCTTTTTCTAACTCCTGCTGTAGTAAATTTTAAAAACAAAATGGCGGCTCATGCATTTTCAGACCACCTGCAAACAGGAAGTGCTGCTGGGCTTCCTGTTACTGTGCATTGTCAGTTTTGGGAGTTAAATCCAGGTAACAGAAAGCTCCAAAATGGCTGCTACCTTTCTTTTCTGGTTTAAGTGACCTTATCCTCACGGGCTGCTTCAGAGCCAATAAAGGTACGTGACTTATAGATAGTATAGGCAGTAAGTCTTGAGATCCGTTACACACAGCATTGTTTCTGCTGTATCACCATGCTACACAATAGGGCTAGACAGGGCCAGCTCTAGGATTGTGGGGTTCCTTGGGCAAGAGAGTCTTAGTGGACCCCTAAGTAGTGTGTCACATTATGTCACCTTTCAGCTCCGCTTCCTCAAATGGGTCATCTTCTGCTGCGGATCACCCTCCTGTCCTTATTGCCTTTCCTATAGCCACCAATTGTCCACTTGTCCTAGTTGTAGTCTTCGCACCCTTCAACCCTTTTTGCTTGCTCCGCTGCCACTAAAGACTTTATCATTCCTGTCAGTTGTCACCTGGTTCTCGCCACCTTCTGAGCTTCCATCAATTGCCCTCCATTCAATGCCACATTTTCCAATGTTGCTGATCATCCCCTGTTGCTAAGACCAGCCATGAGCCAGTCTGCACACAACACCCGGAATTTGGTGGTTCGGATCCACTGTAAAATGGCCAAGTGTAAGCCTGAGTAGGCCCCTAAAGATTCCAGGGGCCCTGGCAATTGCCCAGGTTTGCCCTGTGCTGGCACCAGCCCTGGGGCTAGATATGAAAGTACCCCAACACTAAATATTCCTCAATTAATCCAAGCTTTAATAAATTATTACTTTTGAAATAAAGCCTTGTAAATGTTTTTCCAAAACAATAGGAAAGGGCTGAAACTGACCAATCGTGTTACTGACCTCATGAAATCTGCGTTGTCGAAACATGTTCAAGCCTTCCAATTAGTACATTAGCCACGCTCAGCAGCCCAGCACATGATTTGCATTTTTTTTGACCAATGTCTGACATCTCCGCGCTATGAGATCCATAATCTAACGACCCAACATGTAGCGGTGGTGACCAACGCTTGACCCTCCTAAACTGCCAGCTTTTAAGACTGGTCTCTGCAGAATTTCCAGTCACATTGTCAGCGGGTACAAAGGAACTCTGAAGGGCTGTGACAGTTTTCTAGGATTAAGGTCGGGAGGTCAATTGCCCCAAACCGTCCAGTAAGTGGTGCTAGTTAAAATTATTTCACTCCTCTCATTACCTGCGAGGTTGTGTTTTGACATGTGCAATCAGCGACAATGAGGAGCATTCATTCTCAATGAAAACATCGGCCAGATTCTGCTATCCATTTATTAATTGAGGGGAAGATATTCCGATTGAAAGCTATACAAGAGAACCAAAACATGCTAAAGACCTCAGAAAAAAAAAACCATCCTTTAAATTTATATATATGCTGCAACATATTGAAGAATAGTCTGTGTACTGAGGTTTATACAGTGTACTAATATTAGCCTGGAATCTGCATGCAGCCGGTATTATGACTTATGCCTGGCACTGGGTGGTCCCGATTTTCACACTAATCTCAACACTATTGTCAAAGTGTTTTTTGTATATTGACTATATATTTTCCCTGGGGCTATAAGGACTTCTTCCTGCATGAATAAACTCGGATTCACCCTAAACTAACCCCAAAGTAGGCAAAGGCCAAATTAAAGTGAAAGTTCAATAATTGCTTTAAAGTGTGGTGAGGGGTTAGAGCTAAGGCTTGTCTTTTTAAGAATGAAAAACCATCATGTTACACTCAGATCGAATAAAACAAAGTGTTTGAAGGAAATCTCTAAAAGGGAACATTTATGCTTTTACATATTTGGGCCTTGATTCAATAAGAGTTGAAAAAAATTCTCATGGTAGTAAAAGATTCACTTCATGAGAAAAAAGGCTGAGAATGTCACTGTTACTGAATCACTAGATAGGAGGACAATGAAAGTCAATGGAGCTTTTTACTACAGTGTAAAAAGGAGTAAAAAGTTCTCTACTTTTCTTAGGAGTAAAAAGGTACCATTGACTTTCATTGTTTTCCTGGCTGGTGATTCAGAATTATTATCAGCCTTTTTTCTCATAAAGTAAATTTTTTATTACCATGAGAATTCTTTTCTACTTTTTTTGAATCAAAGCATAGGAGTGAATTCACTGTCCAGACACACACTAATTTCTTCCCACCTTATTCCCCCATAGGAACAGTGTAAAATAAGCCATTCAAACCATATCCTCACTGGTTTATCTGCAAACAGACTGGCACCTCTCCAATCTTCTCAGCTCGCCTCATCCACCTCTCCTATCACTTTTCCAACTTTTGCCCCTCTCTGTCAATGACTACACTGGCTGCCAATATCTGAACAGTTTCGGTACAAATGCCGAACCCTAACCTACAAAGCCATCTACAATAAAGTAAATTTCACCACTAGTCCACAGATAGCAACCCAGACGCCATTTCCAATCTGTCTGTGACCTCCTCCTGGCCTCAACCTCGATCATCTCCTCCCACTCACGTGTCCAGGACTTTGCAAGTGTCACTCTACTCCTATGGAATGCCCTTCCTCAGGGCAGGCGTCAGCACTAGGCATACCCGGGGCAGATGCCGGGACCCCTGCACCTTGAGAGGGCCCACCTCATTCCTTATATCCTGGCAGCACCTATGAAGAACACATGGCCATGCAGTAACCAGGACTAAAGACTGTTAGGCAGGGGCAGATTGGCCATTGGGAGAGACTTTCTTTCTGTCAGTCCTTCTGTTTTTTTTTTTCTTTTCTTCTATTCTTTTTCATTCATTCTTTCTTCATTCTATTTTTTGTTTCTCTCTTTCATCTGTTCGTTCTGCTATTTCCTTTTTCTCGCTTTTTTTCTATTTCTTTCTTCTATTTTTTTCTGTCAGTCCTTCTATTATTTCTTTCCTCCTATCTCTATTCTTCTATTTTTTCTCCCATTACTTCTCTCTGCCTTTCTTGCTTTTTTTCTGTCATTCCTTTTATTCTTTCTTTGTTTCTGTCATTCATCCTATACTTTAGTTCTTTCTGTTTATTTCTGTTTTTTTTTATAATATTTTATATTCATACATGCAACTTTTATCACCGTGTATGGAGTATCATACCACACCGGCAAGGGGCCCACTGAGAGTCTATTTAGAGAAGACTAGCATCTGATCTAGCCAAACCCCTCTACAGTCTTGTCCCCCTTCAGAGCACTTGCTCCCATCCTTAGTACATACCTACATATTACCCAACCCCTCGTCTCCACCCTTAGATCTGTGTTCCCCAACCCTCTCCTGGACAGCCAACAACAGGCCAGGTTTTGCAGCAGTCTACACAGACGCACAGGTGAAGTCATTCGTACAGGCGCAGAGATATAGAGCCGGTTATGTGGGGATCTCCACAACATGACCTGTTGGTGGCGCTCCAAGAGAGGGCTGAGGAACACTACTTTAGGTTGTAAGCTCACAAGGGCGGGGCCCTCACTCCTCATGTACTTCTGTATTCATTTGCTTTGTTGTATTTGACTCTGTATTATTTTTTTCATTATTATTTTTGTTGTCTACGTATCCAACTCATAATTTCCAGATTATATTCCATATGTATTCTAGCAGAAGCAGCTTTATTGGCTTTAATATCAGCTGGGAAGGGAGTCATTAAAGTGGACCATCACCCTCCCGTGATCGGCCCGGGAATCTATAAGATTCCCGGGCCGATCACCTCCCTCCCCGCGGGACATCCGAGATCGGGATGTCCCGCGGGGTGAAACCCACCCAAACACCCCAAATCCCCTTACCTTGTCTTCTAGACCCCCTCTAGACGTGCGCGCGCCCGCGCCGGCCGTCTGTGAATGGGAGGCAGCGGCGGAGGAGCCGCTTGTCCGCTGCTGTCAAATCGCTTGTCCGTCCGCGCGGGGAGAGGTGAGTTTTTCGGGTGATCGGGGGGGTTTCACACAGCAGGGCACCCCGATCGGGGGTGCCCCACCGAAGTGGACCAAGACCCAGGATAGTCAAAATCCTGGGTGTTGGTCCACTTTAACGTGCTCTGCTGTGGTTAAAGACAGCTGTGCAACCGCTGTGGTTTGCCGGGTTTACACATTGTGTGTATAAAAGGGTGGTTGTTAGATCACTTTTTGCAGGATCCTGGAGAAATAAATTGAAAGGAAAGGAAAACTATGGAGACCTGCTATGGCTTCTACCTAATGCTGCAGGAAATGGAGGATGGGCACATAGGGCAGGCATTTGAGGAGGTTGACTCGCATGGCCTCATTACAGGTGCACCCCAGGCCACAGGTCCAGGTAGAAGGCAAGCAGAGTCTTGTACCACAATGGCACCACTAATCTGAGGCCTGATTATTTTCCTTTTACCGAGACAATGGCTGTCTGGCCAGGTGGAGACTATAGAACCACAAAGCTGAGGAAGTGCCTCTGTATAGCTGCCAGCATCTTACATTGCTTAGTTTTTGGCTCAGATGTCACTCTTCTGGCCACAGACATGGTCCTGGTTTCTTTTAATAAAAATGTCCTATTTGATCCCACGGAGCAAGGAGGGGGTGTTCTATGGAAATGCTGCTATGAGCCCCATTACTTTTCATTACGCCCCTGGTCAGGACAAAGGTTTTTCATCACTGTACACAAATGACATCAAAAAGCCTTAGCAAGCGACAAAGAGCTGCCAAGTAAAAAGGCTGCCAATAGTTGTTTCTATGGATCATTACTGGACAAAGTGTTGAGTCGGAATGTGCCGAGCGCACGGCACAGCGCTATTTCCTTTTTTTGATTCATTCTCTCTTCCAGATGGCATGGTGTCTGTTCCATGGCTTTGGAGGTTTTTTTTTCAGTAATACATCCAGCACCGCGTTAAACTTCTGCAGACCCACATTTATTTTACTTTTATACTCATCCTAGGACTTTGGGAAGAAAGGTGAAGCATAAATCCCACATGAAGTCCTCTGCCCGAGGCGCTGAATGAAATGCCATTCTGGTCATTTCTCAAAACGACTCCTCAATCTGAGACATAAATCCGTTGCTTTAGCTCAGATGTTCTCCTTCAGACTAGGTCTTGGTTTAATGTCCTGCCTTTAATGTTGTGATCATGGTGGAGCCCGTATAGCTTTGTACATTGTGAGCTAAAGAGATGCACATGCCCGTCAAGCTCATTCTTTTACAAACCTCATCTTTCTATACTTTATTCTGGTACTTAGAGCTTTACTATACTTGGCAGACTTTCCCCTTGAAGGCTTGATAAGCCATTACTGCCGTTTAAGACGCGAGGGCGCGGCCCGCTTCTTGCATCCAGTGCTATTACTACCAGAGTAGAGTGATTGCAGATAGTTATGCCTAAATTGGTTTTCCTGGTGTGTTTGGGGTTGTACCATTTATTGGCATTTTTAGCATTGCACTATTTATCAGGACATTTCGTGATACAGTAGATTAGTACAATAAGCACTGTTGAATTTTGATTGTAGTGTGTTATATATAATGGTACTTTATTGCAGATTGTCATTTGTGTGGTGTTATGTCTATTTAGTAGCTTCCAAGTATACATACATGCAGGGGCGGACTGGGTTTAAAAGGGTTGAAAGGCGGCCCGGAATGTTTTTGGTCACACTGACCCTTCTGTAGGGTGTCCAGCCTGGTATAGTTACTTCACATGTATGTGTATAAACCATATTTGTTGCAGCAATAAGATGCACATAAGGTTTAAAGGAGAAAGATAAGAAAAAAAGAATTCTTAAAGCGGACCTTCACTCTGAATAAGAGCCTATCTTATATGTTTCCCACACCCTGTACATACAGATTGTCCACATTAAAAATCATCCTACCTGCATCTACTGCATGTTATGAGCCTTTAAACATCCAAGATGGCGGCTTATGGAAGCCGCCATCTTATCAGGCTGCCTGCAAACAGGAAGTGCCTCCTGACTGTGCTGCTCTGCATTCTGGGACTGCTGACCGTTACCTGACCCCAGCTCTGCTCTGTCTGAGCAAAGCACAGCTATAACCCGCCTCCCTGTACCTTATCCCACTCTCCTCTCCTCAGTAAGTGTGATGCTTCTGAGTCAAGATGGCGGCGTCCATATCCTAAATTCCTGAACAGAGTTGCAGCCCAGTGGGGGAAAGAATAATAAGTTAGTGACTAAAAACTTAAAATATATTCATTTTAGATGCTGGGGAACCATTTTTTAAGAGTTTGGGCTTTTCATTAAATCACGCTGAAGGTCCGGTTTAAGCAAATGGTGTGCTAACATACCTCCACAAACACATACACACACAAGCTAATAGCAGGCAGTGTTCAGGAGCCCCTCCCTCCCAATAATAGGTGGTTTGCAGAAGCCCACAATTACCCTAGAACAGGCAGTGTGGCAGACCCCTCCCTAATCACCCCATACCAGATAGTGTGTAGACCCCCCAAATCCCCATATGACAAGAAATGTGGCTGAATCCTCTGCCAATAACCCCATAACAGGCAGTGTGCAGAATCCCCCCCCCCCCAATCCTTCTATAACAGGCAATGTGGCAAGATCCCCCCCAACACCCCTAACATAACACAGGCAGTGTGGCAATACCCCCCTCCATAACAGGAACCGTGCAGACCCCCCCCCCCATAACATGCTGTGTGTCAGATCATCCCCCTCCCAATTTCCCCATAATAGTGGCAGAACCCCCCCAATCAAAATGCAGCATGGCAGAATCTCCCCATAACAGACAGTGATGACAGAATCCCCCCAATCACCTATAACAGGCTGTGTGGCAGAACCCCCCCTCATCAAAAGGCAGTGTGGCAGAATCCCCCCATAACAGTCAGTGTGGCAGGATCTCCCCCCAATCACCCCATAATAGGCTGTATGGCAGAACCCCCCTCAATCAAAAGGCAGTGTGGCAGCATGCCCCATAATAGTAAGTGTGGTCGAATCTCCCCCCAATCACCCCATAACAGGCTGTGTGGCAGAACCCCCCCCCCCATTCATCCCAGTCTAAAAGACTCCAGGGCTGGCCACAAAGGGTTTTAGTCCACTTCACAAGGACAGTGAGCCTTACTTGCCGGACTAATCATTTATCCCCTGGGCCTGCAGTGAACATCCAGTTCTGCTGAAAATACAGTGCTCAGACATAGTATAAATTCATATTATACAGCACAAATACATAGAGAACAGGTTTCTATATTATAGTGTGAACAACCTGTCACGCTTGGGCTGCACATAGCTAAATGTAATAAATATTTTCTATGTTACAGATTGTGACACCAGAGGTTTCACCATCCATTCATCTCATTTGACTATTGATACAAAAGTAATAATGGAGAGAATAAATGTAGACAATGGCCCCTTTGTTTCATCCAGCCGCTGTATTTTCACATGAAGCTGTCCTCATCTGAGTAATCCTTATTTCAATAATATGGCAATTGTAGAAATCCTTTCCTGTAAGTCGGCAAATCACAGCAGCGGTCCTGTTTTGCTTTGTTCCAGCGGAATGTATAGATGTTCCTGTGTTCATGGACTTCGCACTCCTCGGGGTGAACTGTGGGCTGTTTGTGTGGCTCCCCAGAGGGCAGACGTAGGCAGGAGAGGGGAAATAAAGTCACAGGCGTCTGTAGCAGATACATTCAGCAATGCAAGTTCAATGGCTTTCTTCATCGGTATATTCCGTAGAGTAATGTTGTTTCATGTGTAGCCATAAAAGAAATGCACGGCGTTCCTCAGAAGTGATCGTTGCCTGATCCTGTTGAGTATAAACTGTGGCGCGATCCTTTGCCTCTGTGCTTGTGTTCTGACCAATCTCAGGTGAAGGATCAGTCAGAAAGAACTTTCACAGACACATGTGGCTGTGCTCAGAGTTGTATTCAAAGCGCCACTGGGACCCAACGAATGACATCAAACTGACAGCTGTATAAATATATAGGAGCTGCGAGGTGCCTGTTTATACACCAGCATCCTCCCAGTGCTGTTGGGTTGATAAAATCTAGAACTGCTGCTTTTCCAACTATGGTGGTTGATTCACTCCGTCCTGTGGCCCAGCAGGCTACCTTGTTGGCTGGCGTGGCCCAACATGACCAGGGAGTAGAGTCAGCAGGACTGTTTGATCAGGGGTGAAGCGGCAAACTATATAAAGCCCCCCCCCCATGCCGTATTAAATAGTAAACTGCCTATATATCAAATATGATTAATACATTTAATATATTTAATTATATTTAATTATTAGTAGCTCAGAGGCTCAGTGGAGGTGGGGCCACTAAGCCACCAATGATTCAGTTTATTAAAAAAAAAAATGATGGCAAGCAATGTTGCCACAATCATTATTAAGCCATCAATGAAGTAGTAAAGAAAAAAAAGGTCCAGCAATTGTCGCCCTCCCTAGATGGAACTACCTGAGACAGCCACTTTCCCGGACCTCATTACAAGGATGTGTGATGACCTGTCCAGCCTTTGTTTTAGCTGTTATTCCCTTATTAAACGACATGTTTTGTCTATAGTTAAGCCCTGCTCAACCTCAGAAGGCACTTGCCACTGTCTAATTTAATATATTATAATTAATTAAATAATCCAAAACAAACATACAAAGGTGGGTCCAGGTAATACACAGGTGATAGGTCCGGACAACGTGGTGGTTAGCAGGCTTACACAGTAAGTCAGGCCTCCAAGTAACAAAGCAAAGGGTTCATCCAGGAGCATAATATGGTTCAGGCAACAGGTCAGCCCAGAGAGATTTTGGTCAAGCAGTTTATGGTCAAAATGAGCGCTAGTAAAGGCAAGGCAGTCTGGGAGAAGGTTTTATGTGGCCACTGGACTGGACAATCAGGTCCTGACGCCAGTTTCAGTCCAGCTTTGGATAATAAACCATGTTAATCAGAGGGAGGCTGCTTGAAAACCCCAAGCCAGCCTAGAAGCAGTGCTCCTATGATCAGTACAGCACCACCATGGTGCAATACAGGTCTGTGTCTACACATCTAAAGGGGATGTCCAGGGACGTACAATGTCCAGGGATGTACAATGAACACAGCAAGTTAAAGTGGACCAACACCCAGGATTTTGACTATCCTGGGTTTAGGTCCACCTCGTTGGGGCACCCCCCAGAAAGCCCCGAAAACTCACCTCTCCCTGCTCCCACGTGACCGCTGCAGCCAATCCCCGCCGGCTGACAAGCGAGAGGCAGCGCCGGACAAGCAGAGCGTGTCCGCCGCCGCCTCCCACGCGTCCCTCTTACTGCTAGTGGGACGTGCGGGAGGAGGCGGCGGCGGATGAGCATGCACCGCTGGAACGTGGAAAAGGTAGGATTGTGGGCTTCCTGGGGGGTATCACCCCGCGGGACATCCCGATTTCAGATGCCCCGCGGGGAGGGATCTGATCGGCCCGGGAATCTATAAGATCCCCCCTGGATGTTGGTCCGCTTTAACAAAGATCAGGTGAAACACCAGAACTAGCAAGATGGCCAAGCCAGTATGTAATCCTTACAGGCTGGTGGGTAATGCCATTAGACTTGTTCACAGATCAATAGTGGCACCAGACCATGGAGATAAGGAGATATGCATATATAGTACATAGGCACATTGTACTGCTAATATTTGTATAGGGAAACAGTTTGACAGCTCTCCTTTTTAGCACAAGCAATAGTCAATAATAAATGTTGGCTGATTTAGTCCCACAGTGAGGGGGCAACCCGATTTGCACCCCCCCCCCCCCAAGCTTGTTACTGCTATGGGACAGGTTAAAACAGCATGGTGGCAGGTAATAGATGTTACCTTCACCTTTATTCCATCTTGGTTAATGGCCTATTTTCTATCCCTTTTGAACCAACCCACTTTGGTTTCCAAAATACAAATCTGGCTGCCCTCAAAGTTGCCTTGTCTTATGGCTGTAGATATTTAAAAGACCTATAGTCCAAACTATTCCCCATTAATGAACAGCTATTACAGCCTCTTCTGCACAATATGCTGGTGGATTGTGATTGCTCCAAAGTTCTCCCCCAGCTCAGCATTCTAAGGCCCTTATGTAACAAGGGATAGCGACAGGTAGCGACTGGTGAGCGGCCGGTAATGACGGGCCCCGCCACGAGAACGCCGGCTCCCCACCACAATCACACATTTATCAAGCCAATCCTGCTTAGCGACTGAGATAGCGCCAGATAGCCACTCATTCATCATTATTCCAGCCTCAGCCCACAGCGCCAGCGTCCGACCTTGAACAGCGACAGGTATGACCTCTCGCTACCTGGCGCTCTCCAATGCATTTCAATGGAACAATCTTTAAATATTCATAATTAATTGTTATTAATTTTTTTTTTTTTTTTTAATGTGAAAAATTCTGTGACCACTTCTGCCATTTTTAATAATTTTTTTAAGGTAAAAAAATAAAAAAAGTACAAAATTGATATTACAGGTCTGATATTAATGTATTCATATTACAAAATTATTTAAAAAACTTGTTTTTTTTTGGTTTCCAAAAATATGGTTGTTTGGGGGTTAAAAAACTACTTTTAAACCATCGCCGCCAGCGCTCTGGGGTTTAAACATGCATTTTACAGCGCGAGAATTTTTTGAGCGTGATTTGTTAATGAATATGGTGGGAGCCGGTCGCTAGGGCCAGTCGCTATCATGCGCTCCCATACAGCGCGGAACCTGTCAAATAGGGACTCCTCACCCAATATTCAACATTACGGCAAACCGACTGAGTCGCTATCAACTACCGAACAACGGCCAAGCACAGCGACTACTAGCGGGCGCTCTGAAAATGCCGCTACAGTCTCTCAACTGTCGCTACCTGCCGCTGTTAATGAATCGGCCTCCCCGTAACACTCAACAAACTTGGATTCCACTACAGTACAGGTAGGTCATTTTTCTATATTTAGGGGACACTTTTTAAACATAATCGATATTAGGAACGACACTGTGAGCAGATATCTACTGTTCTATTTTTCCACAGAAAGTACAAGCCGGCCTAGCCATAGATGTCATGGCTTCGAGCAACATCTTTATCAACTAAAGCTCCTCTTTACAGGGACTGTAATGGACCCATCAGTCTTTATTCTAAATGTTTGTTTACTGCAAAAGCTTCTCCAATCAAATGTTTCACCAATAAATGACAAAGACACAAGAGTTATATCTTTCTTTCCGTTGCACACTGTTCTTTATTTTGCAGACATATTTAAATTTGCTTTATTTAAATTCTTGACTAAAAGGGAGAGCTAATCAATGAAAGTCATTAGAAAGCTTTCAAGCCATTCTCTGACTAACAAGTTTAATTGATTAATACGCTAGTAAGAATGTTCTCAGATGTCCCAATAAATAGGAATGTCCTTTTTGTTTCTTTACACGTTGTCCTTTGTTTGTCAGTGGGGTGCTGGTGGGTATTAATGGACAGGTCTATAAAAAACAGTATTTCCTCAGATATGGGATGTAGTCAGGAGCAACGATGTGTGGTAATATAATGGCCAACTAAAATACTCCAACGATTCAACAAGATCAAAGCCAAAATGACCTACATTAAACTTAGAGGCCGATTCATTAATAGCGCCAGGTAGCGACAGATGAGCGCCAGTAGCGTGATTTTCACAGCGCCAGCTAGTATTCGCTGTGCTTGGCCGGGGTTTGCTTGTTGACAGCGACTCAGTCGGTGTGCGGTAATGTTGAATACGGGGTTAGGGGTCGCTGTTTCACAGGTTCCGCGTTGTATGGGTGCGCCTGACAGCGAATGGCCAGAGCGAACGGCTTGCTGCAGATTCATTAAAAAATCACGCTCAAAAATTTCTCGCGCTGTGAATTCCTTGTTTATACCCCAGAGCGCTGGCAGCGATGTGTGTAAAGTAGTTTTTAACCCCCAAACAACCTTTTTTTTTATATGTAAAAATTATACAAGTTTTTCTAAACATTTTGTAATATGAATACATGAATATCAGACCTGTAATATCAATTCTGCACAATATATTTTTTTTTTACTTTAAAAAAATTCCTAACATTGCAGAAGTGGTCACAGAATTTTTGACATTAAAAAAATAAAAAAAAACAGTAATAGCAATTAATTATGATTATTTAAAGATTGCTCCATTGAAATGCATTGGACCACGCCAGGGAGCGCCAGGTCATACCTGGCGCTGTGATGGGATTAGCAGCGGCGCTGTTCGTTGCAGTCGGCTACATGATGAATCCCGCGCTAGCTGACGCTCTCGCCGGCGCTAGCCTCATTTAGCGTGATAAATGCGTCATTGTGACCGCCGCCGGGCGTACTTGATTCGGTAGCCGCCGATAGCTGGCGGTACCTGGCGCTCGTCAGACACTACCTAGCGCTAGCCCTTGATAAATAAGGCCGTTAGCAAAGCTATCCTGACTGCAAAATCTAGCCACCATAAAATGGTTTTCTACAGTTCTCATCCAACATTCTTAGCTCTTCTACTTCAAGATTTCAAATCAAATAAAAAATTGTAGTATTTTTTTCTTTTAGTATAGCGCTACCTTATTTTTCCCACTTTCTGTCTGTCAGCAGAAAGGTTCTCCCCTAGGCCCTTATTTCCCACTGCACACATTCCCTTTGACAACTTTAAAAGGACTGTCCAGACAAAATGTAAGAAGCAGGATTCAGCAGATTACCTGATAGATCATTCAGTGTATTCTATTCTAACACGGTCTCATCCTCACGTTCCCTTTCTGTCGGTGTGCCACAAGGTTCCGTCCTAGGCCCCCTACTTTTCTCAGTCTACACCCATGGCCTTGGAAAACTTATAACTTCACTAGGCTTCCAATACCACTTCTATGCGGATGACACTCAGATATATCTCTCAGGCCCCAATCTCTCCTCTCTCCTATCTCGCCTCCCCAACTGCCTCTCAGCTATTTCTTCATTCATGTCATCTCGCTACCTCAAGCTAAACATGGACAAGACAGAACTGGTCATTTTCCCACCATCTAACTCCCCTCCCCTCTCTAACACGTCTATTTCTGTCAACAATTACACAATACCAGCAACTCCCCAAGCTCGGTGCCTGGGAGTCATTCTGGACTCTGCACTCTCTTTCAAACCACATATTCACTCCCTGGCCACCTCCTGTCGCCTCCAACTTAAAAACATCTCCCGCATCCGTCCTTTCCTCTCACCTGACACCACTAAAATGCTAGTGCATGCCCTGGTCATATCCCGTCTGGATTACTGCAATATCCTTCTTTGTGGCTTACCAACTAACAGACTGTCACCCCTCCAATCTATCCTGAACTCTGCTGCTCGCCTCATCCATCTCTCCTCTCGCTCCTCCAGTTCTGTGCCTCTCTGGCTGCCAGTCCCACAGCGAATCCTGTTCAAAACTCTAACTCTCGCATACAAAGCTCTCTCCAACCAGGCCCCTCCCTACATCTCATCTCTAATCCAACAGTATCAACCTAGACGCAGCCTCCGCTCTTGTGCCGACCTTCTCCTGTCCTCCACCCTGGTCACCTCCTCTCACGCCCGCCTCCAGGACTTCTCACGTGCAACTTCAATCTTCTGGAATGCCCTCCCGCACCCAATCCGCCACTCCACAACCCTCAAAACCTTCAAAGGCGCCCTTAAAACTCACTTATTCAGACAAGCATATAATCTGGCCTAACCAATCTTCTAAAGGGCACATGCCACAAAGCTCAATACTGACTGTTTGTGATCCTCCCCCCTCGTCTTCACCCCTCTTCCTTTAGACTGTAAGCTCGCAAGGACAGGGCTCTCTTTCCTATTGTATCTTGTACTCAGAATATCCATTGTCAACTCTGTAAAACTGCATTTGAAATAGTATATGTACCGTATGTTTCTACCCTGTCTGTAATTACTACTTTGTAAAGCGCTACGGAAGATTATGGCGCTATATAAATAAACAATAATAATAATAATTACCTCATCATATGTGCCCACTGAAGCACCTAGAAGCAGAAATGTGGCAATCCACCTTATTCACCTAGCTGTAGGCCACCAATCACAGTGCTCGGCTGGTGGTCTATAACTCTGCCCCTATTGGGGCCGCCTGTGTTTTGCAGCATTGTGATTAGGTGTCAAAGTATGCTGATACAACACAGTCAATCTTTGGGAATAACTATTTTTTTTCTTTTCTTTTGTATATATTGAAGAGGACCAAAGCCCATAATGATAGGCCCGAGAGTCTTTGAGAATCCAAAGCCAGGGATTCCCTGTCCTGGGGACCTTTCTCATTTGGAGACCCCTCTATGTTTCCAGCTTGGTCCTCGTTCCCACTGTGCACATGAGTCCATGCTCCTGAATCCCTGCTCTGTGCATCCTCATAATAATAATAGTGATAATAGTGCAATAGTGGCCATTGTGTGCCAACGCACACATATGAAATTCCTTCTCCGCATTTTACCCATCCATGCACTGTGAACAACACAACTCCCTGTACACACCAGTGTATAAACACCATAGAGTTGATTCAGAGCCCCTTTCACATGATTTTTTTGCGTGAAAATTTCTGTTCATGTCCATTTTTCCACCTCATCTGATTCAGCAAAGCCTTTTTTCTGCAATAATTTTCATGTGAAATGTTTTCTTTTTTGTGTGATTTCTGTTTGCTAGTAATACCTCCAAAAAGTTGTTGAGAAAGGGGCTCTGAATCAACCCTCATGTGAGCGACTATACACAAGTGAATTACAAACTAAGGGCCAGCAAAGTGCACATCTGCCCAGAGCGGTGGGCTGCCCTAAACTCATCGCCCTGGGGAGCAATTGGGGGTTAGGTGCCTTGCTCAAGGGCACTTCAGTCATGTCCAATGAATCGAACCTGCCACCTTCCAGTCACAGGCCTGTTTCCCTACCTGTAAGCCATAACTACCCCACACCTGGCAGACTTATAGACACTGCGGGGAGAAACAGAGGACAGGCCTCCTTGCCAGACAAGAGTAAGTAAACTAAATACATTTAATTTCCATAACCTTTCTTCATAACTAAGATCATTTATTCTCTTTATCAGTTTGGTGGCTCTCCTCTGCACCCCTTCTATATTATGGGCATCCTTTCTATGAACTGGTGCCCAGAACTGGACCGCATATCCCAGATGAAGGTGCACCAGTGCCTTGTAGAGAGGCAATATTACAGCCCTATCAAACCATTCCTTTTAATACATGACAATATATTGGTGGCCTTAGAAGCAGATGCTTGGCATTGCATACTGTTATTTAGCCTGTGGTCTACCAGTACTCACAGATCCTTCTCAACTAGTGATTCTCCCAATTTAACTCAATCATAGACATATGTGGCCTGCATATTATTAGCCCCCAAGTGCATTACTTTACATTTATACACGTTAAACCTAATTTTCCAAGTGGTTGTCCAGACACTCAATGTGTCCAAGTCAGCCTGATCTTGTGAGTAACCTCAATATAATGCACTGTGCTACATTTCTTGGTGTCATCTGCAATAATAGAGACAGTTCCAATAATTCCATCTTCTATATCATTTATAAACAAGTTGAAAAATGGTGGGCCCAACACTGAATCCTGGGGTACACCTCCTACAACTGGAGACCATTCTTAGTAGGTATCATTAATCCCAACTCTTTTTACACTATACAGTAGCTAATTTAATGCAGTTACAAACTCTTTTTTCAAAGAAAGACCTTAATTTCCCCAATACGTCATCCATGAGGGAGAGTGTCAAACCTCATTGCAAAATACAGAAACACTATATCACTATATAAAAAGCTAACCCTCTGTTCAGGACTCTTTTTTAATGTCTCTAGTTATTTTAGCAGCTTCCTTTACCCATCTGTGGCTTTACTAAATTATTTTAAGGGCAATCTGGGTTCTCTCTCTAAAATCGCCTAGTTCCATAGTGCAACTTAATTTACATCTTTGAGGATGTAGGTATAACTGTGTCTTAAAATCCTCTGCTCTTTAAAGTGGACCAAATAATGGACCAAAACCCACAGAGATTGGCCCAGGAATCTATAAGGTTCCTGGGCTGATTAATTCCCCTTCCAGGGCATCCAGAATCGGGATGCCCTGCTTTGTGAAACCCCCCAGGTCGCCCATAAACTCACCTTCCTTCCCAGTCCAACGGCACATGCGCAAACAGCGGCCACATCCCTACAATCCCTCTAGCAGGGAGCGTGCCTACGCCAGACATTTGTGAATGGCCAGTGTGGGCACGCTCCCTGTTAGTGGGTGGCGTGGGATGCGGCCGTCAGCTCGCTCAGATCCGCTCGTATTAGATGAGCTCCTGGACGAAGGGGCTTGAGCGGATCCGAGCGCTCTGATTGGACGAGCGGCCGCGCATGCGCCGTAGAAACAGGAAGAGGTTAGTTTGTTCGGGCGAAACAGGAAGAGGTTAGTTTGTTCGGGCGACCTGGGGGGGTTTCACACATCCCGGGGTGCCCCGGGGCAAGAACCAAAACCCAGGATACTCGAAATCCGGGGTTTTGGTCCACTTTAATACAGGCCAGCAATGTGTACATGCCAAGCAAAGAAGGTAAGAGGAAAATATTATTTAGGAAATGGAAATGTTATCTCTATCCTGACTTAATTGTATAATAACTACATTTTAATTCAGCATGCTATCTTTGCCCCCCTGAGCATCTGTTTCATTTACATAATTAAGTTCTTGGTCTGACCACTTTTTAAGTACAAGCAGCACATCTGCAGCGGTGTGAGCAATCGCACTGGGAAGCCCCTTTGTCGGCCCCAAGCTGGGTCTCCACCACAAGTTCTCTAAACGGACGCCCTAATAGCCGGCAGAGACTGAGTAATTTTCTCCTTAAATTTACATTTTCTGCTCTGTACAGAAATTAAGTCCCGGTTATAAAGCGTAAAGGTTTGCTTTTAACTGCATTGCAAATTAAATTATCAAAACTTCGGCATCGCAAACGCTATAAAAATATAATACATTTTTATGGGCACATCAACACAATAAAAACATTTACACTTTACAAGCCAGCACGTCCCATTTATTGAACGAATATCACAACGTGCTGTAGTAAATGCTACTGAATTGTAACAGCTTAAGGGGGTGATAAAAATCATCTATAAATTGCAGAACAACAACAGGGTATTAAAATTACAGTTTAGTGAACACAGGGGTATATTTACCCTTGTATGTTACACCCGAATACTGTACTTGTACATTGTAAGGGGCCACTTACATGTTACACCAGAGAGCGCTGCAGTAAATGTACACTTACCAGTTATTTGGAGATGCTCCCTGCTGACTACCACATTTACCTGAGGGCTGGCCAACATTGGCAGATTGGGCTGTTGAGCAGCCAATAAACAGAATCCAATAAGAAAGATAGTGGAAGGACAGGCAAACCGAAACTAAAGACCAAAAGACAACACAAGTTCTGCATAAATAAATATAAAATAAATAGCCTATAGTTGAGGGGTCCCCAACCCTCTCCTACAAGGCCCACCAACAGGCCAGGATTGTCCTGATTAAGAGCTGGTGCTCGAAACGCGTCGACGTGGGGCCTGCTCACTTTGTGCTTTTATAACTCCACATGCTGTGATGGCTTTTTAAGTGCTTCTATTAAAGGATGGATGATTTTAAGGCTTCTACTTTATGGCTGGCACTTCTTTATTCCCAACAGGCCAGGATTTGCAGAACTCCACACAGATGCAACAGGTAAGTAATTAGTGCTCATACGATTAGAGGCAGCTTTATGGAGATCCACAAAATACGAGCTGTTCGTGGGCCTTGTAGGACAGGGTTGGGGACCACTAGTTTACATAGAGAGAGAACACTTACAGACGCCCTCCTTATAAAATCAAAATCAGATTTATGTTACAAGGTACATACAATTAAAATGTAGAGCAGAAGTTGAAACAAGAGGAACTTCTTGTACCAAGTGCCTCCCACCCAAGCGGCCATTCAATTTCAGGCATCATTTGGAGCAGGGAAGGCGGACAGGGATCGGTTACCCTGCCTGCCCACTGCTCTTCCATCATCTGTCCTCCTAATGATAGCGATTCAGGAGCTATGGTTATGTAAGTTTCTTTTTTTTCCCCTCTGGAGTTCGTGGGAAGGGAGGGGGACTTGTTTTGATTCTGTCACACTGCCTGTAATGGGGAACAGGAAGGGTGGATGCCACACTGCCTATATTGGAGAATAAGAGGGGGGATGCCACAATGCCTATAATGGGGAATGGGGGGATGCCCCTCTGCATTTAATGCAGGGATGCTGCAACTTGCCTTTTTGGAGCTTTTTGGAGCTTCCTCTTCCAGCATCTCAGCCATGCTGCTGCCTGGATTCAAATGACATAACTGACAATGCACAGTAACAGGAAGCCCAGCAGCACTTCCTGTGTGCAGGTGGCCTGCAAGTGCATGAGCAGCCATTTTGTTTCTAAAATACACTACAGCAGGAGTTAGAAAAGGTAAATGAATTTTTATGTGCAGCAATCTAACCTGCCCTGGGGAGGAATGTCTATGAGCACTGTTTGTTGTGTTGGTCTAGATTAAGTCATTTTTGACTGTTGGTCCTCTTTAAGTGAGGATTGTGGGTCTGTGCAGTGATGTAACTAATCTTTACACTGCTCTTTGATGCCAGTACAGCTGCGGCTGGATCACACCAGCTGCGTCCCACTGTATGCCCGTCATGCTGACATTTAAACCGGACTTTCACCCTTAATAAGAGGCTATTTTATATGTTTCCCCCACCCTGTACATACAGATTGCCCACATTAAAAATCATCCTACCTGCATCTACTGCATTTTCTTAGACTTTAAACATCCAAGATGGTGGCCCATGGAGTCTCAGGCTGCCTGCAATCAGGAAGTGTCTTCTGCATTCTGGAATTGCTGTACCTTTCCTGACCTCAGCTCTGCTCTGTCTTAGCAAAGCACAACTATAACTCCACCCCCCTCTCCTCTACTCAGTATGTGATGCTACTGAGCCAAGATGGCCGCGCCCGCATCCTAGAGTGTTGCAGGCCAGTGGGGGAAAGAATAAAAAGTGACTAAAAATGTTAGATATATTAATTTTAGATGCTGGGGAATAGTTTTTTAAGGGTTTGGGCTTTTCATTAAATAATGCGGAAGGTCCACTATAAATGGCACATGGCCATCACCGCATGTCACATGGGCCACTTCCCAGCCGCTCTCCTCAGCTGGGTAGAACTGGTGCGAGGTGGGGGGAAGGACCACTGACCCACCAATGTTTTTTTCTGAGGGGTTGCAGTTGAGCTAATGCATTTAAAAAATATATAAATGGCATGTGCAGGGGCGACGATGCATGTTCACCGAGAGGGCTCTGCACACCACCTCTGCCACATGTGCCATAGCTTCCCCACCACCGCCCTAGGGCTCTGCACACCACCTCTGCCACATGTGCCATAGCTTCCCCACCACACCACCCTAGGGCTCTGCACACCACCTCTGCCACATGTGCCATAGCTTCCCCACCACACCACCCTAGGGCTCTGCACACCACCTCTGCCACATGTGCCATAGCTTCCCCACCACACCACCCTAGGGCTCTGCACACCACCTCTGCCACATGTGCCATAGCTTCCCCACCACACCACCCTAGGGCTCTGCACACCACCTCTGCCACATGTGCCATAGCTTCCCCATCACACCTCCCTAGGGCTCTGCACACCACCTCTGCCACATGTGCCATAGCTTCCCCATCACACCTCCCTAGGGCTCTGCACACCACCTCTGCCACATGTGCCATAGCTTCCCCACCACACCACCCTAGGGCTCTGCACACCACCTCTGCCACATGTGCCATAGCTTCCCCACCACACCACCCTAGGGCTCTGCACACCACCTCTGCCACATGTGCCATAGCTTCCCCACCACACCACCCTAGGGCTCTGCACACCACCTCTGCCACATGTGCCATAGCTTCCCCACCACCGCCCTAGGGCTCTGCACACCACCTCTGCCACATGTGCCATAGCTTCCCCACCACACCGCCCTAGGGCTCTGCACACCACCTCTGCCACATGTGCCATAGCTTCCCCACCACACCACCCTAGGGCTCTGCACACCACCTCTGCCACATGTGCCATAGCTTCCCCACCACCGCCCTAGGGCTCTGCACACCACCTCTGCCACATGTGCCATAGCTTCCCCACCACACCGCCCTAGGGCTCTGCACACCACCTCTGCCACATGTGCCATAGCTTCCCCACCACCGCCCTAGGGCTCTGCACACCACCTCTGCCACATGTGCCATAGCTTTCCCACCACCGCCCTAGGGCTCTTCACACCACCTCTGCCACATGTGCCATAGCTTCCCCACCACACCGTCCTAGGGCTCTGCACACCACCTCTGCCACATGTGCCATAGCTTCCCCACCACCGCCCTAGGGCTCTGCACACCACCTCTGCCACATCTGCCATAGCTTCCCCACCACCGCCCTAGGGCTCTGCACACCACCTCTGCCACATGTGCCATAGCTTCCCCACCACACCACCCTAGGGCTCTGCACACCACCTCTGCCACATGTGCCATAGCTTCCCCACCACCGCCCTAGGGCTCTGCACACCACCTCTGCCACATGTGCCATAGCTTCCCCACCACACCGCCCTAGGGCTCTGCACACCACCTCTGCCACATGTGCCATAGCTTCCCCACCACACCGCCCTAGGGCTCTGCACACCACCTCTGCCACATGTGCCATAGCTTCCCCACCACACCGCCCTAGGGCTCTGCACACCACCTCTGCCACATGTGCCACAGCTTCCCCACCACCGCCCTAGGGCTCTGCACACCACCTCTGCCACATGTGCCATAGCTTCCCCACCACCGCCCTAGGGCTCTGCACACCACCTCTGCCACATGTGCCATAGCTTCCCCACCACCGCCCTAGGGCTCTGCACACCACCTCTGCCACATGTGCCATAGCTTCCCCACCACCGCCCTAGGGCTCTGCACACCACCTCTGCCACATGTGCCATAGCTTCCCCACCACACCGTCCTAGGGCTCTGCACACCACCCCTGCCACATCTGCCATAGCTTCCCCACCACACCACCCTAGGGCTCTGCACACCACCTCTGCCACATCTGCCATAGCTTCCCCACCACCGCCCTAGGGCTCTGCACACCACCCCTGCCACATGTGCCATAGCTTCCCCACCACACCGTCCTAGGGCTCTGCACACCACCTCTGCCACATGTGCCATAGCTTCCCCACCACCGCCCTAGGGCTCTGCACACCACCTCTGCCACATGTGCCATAGCTTCCCCACCACCGCCCTAGGGCTCTGCACACCACCTCTGCCACATGTGCCATAGCTTCCCCACCACCGCCCTAGGGCTCTGCACACCACCTCTGCCACATGTGCCATAGCTTCCCCCCCACACCGTCCTAGGGCTCTGCACACCACCTCTGCCACATGTGCCATAGCTTCCCCACCACACCGTCCTAGGGCTCTGCACACCACCTCTGCCACATGTGCCATAGCTTCCCCACCACCGCCCTAGGGCTCTGCACACCACCTCTGCCACATGTGCCATAGCTTCCCCACCACCGCCCTAGGGCTCTGCACACCACCTCTGCCACATGTGCCATAGCTTCCCCACCACCGCCCTAGGGCTCTGCACACCACCTCTGCCACATGTGCCATAGCTTCCCCACCACCGCCCTAGGGCTCTGCACACCACCTCTGTCACATGTGCCATAGCTTCCCCACCACCGCCCTAGAATCTGTGGCCTGGCTCTCAGCCTACACCCACACGCTCAGCAGAAAAGCAGGAGAAGTGATTCCGTACAGAAAAAGCTTATCAGCACATAGAGAGCGCCTATCAAGCAAAGCATAAATCTCCTATAAAACCCTCTTAAAAGTGTTGTCCTCTATAAGCAAAGCAATAGACGTTGATTCTATAATTCACATGCTGGACATCCTCTCCATTATTTGCTATGTATCCAGAGCCAAGTGTCAGAATCTTTGTAACTGAAGTGCCTTTTATGGGGGCAAGCGGTATTACGGAGAAGCACATTGCACTGCCGCCTTCCATTGCGATACAAGCTAATATGTCATCACTTGCTGGAAAACTGGATGAAGAACATGTCATATTATGGTGACAAATGCATTTTCGGAAGGGCGTAGTGGAGACAACAGAGTGCTTCTGCCTTGTGATGAATTGCTGTAAAACAGAGCTCGCTGTACGGATGAAAATATAACAAGGTAGTTTGGAAGCAAATCTAAAGCTTGATACATTGTAAAAGAAGACAAGTGTGCCGAGGCTCCCCAGAGAGGCCGCGGTAGCCGGCACAGCATATGGTGAGTGGTGGCAGCGATCAGCAACCATTATAAATGCAATTCTATTTCAGTCAGAGAGCTGCGCTGCCCGAAACTGGCTTCCCAAAATACAGACTATAAATGAAAGATGACTGGAGGAAAAACTGATCTGTGCCCTGGAGATAGTGAATAAGGACACATGAAAGTGAACAATATTTATATAGACTCAGTCTTACATCGCAAGACGTCCTGTGCAAGACTGCAAGGTGGTGCCCCCAGGACAAAACAGATTGTGTGGCTCCCTCCCCCAGTACAAAAACTGTCTATGAGCCAATGAACCCTGCATACACCCCAAAAGGTGAGTCTGAGGAAGGGGCATTCCCTTTTCCCCACCTACACCATAGGGAACTCATACCTCCCAACTTCTGAAAATATGAAAGCGGGACAAGCCACGCCCCCAACCACACCCCCTCCCATGCCCACAGCCACACCCCCTGGCATGCCCGCGACCACACCCCCTGCCATGCCCCGACCACACCCCGTCACGCCCTCCAGCTCCAATCCTTCAGCAATGTCGGCTGCATTCACCCCTGCATGCCAGCCTGCCTAAGTTTTTTTTTTATCCCCAACCCAGACATCTGCCCCCCCCCCCACATGGCTGCCACGCGCCTGCCCCCCACGCGCTCGCTCCCCCGCACACTCACCCGCACGCCAGGAAGTTAGTAGTGTTCACAAGGTGCTGGCGTCGTTGCGGCCCTAGGCACACCGCCACGGCATAGGGTGTCCCGGGACATTTGTTAACGGTCCGGGACCGCTGGATTTTGTGCAATAATCGGGACAATCCCGGGAAAATCGGGACAGTTGGGAGGCATGGGAACTGGTCCATGAAAAAAGTCTGGCACCCTGTGCACACGCTGCCCTCTGCCCGCTAGTTCTAATATCCTATGGTGTCTACCTGCAACTCCTTCCCTCCCATATTACAGCTCCCACATGTGCCCACCCCCACTGCTGCCTCCCTTGCCACTTAAACCGGACCAACAGCCTGACGCTGTTGAAAAAGAAAGATAACGGCCATTTTGGAGCTTCCTCTCCCATCTGACATAACTAAAATGCACAGTAACAGGAAGACCAGCAGCACTTCCTGTTTGAAGGTGGCCTGCAAGCCCATGAGCGCCCATCTTGTTTTTAAAATTTATCCCAGCAGGCGTTAGAATAAGGCAAATTATTTTTTATTTTCCTCATTGCCTCTTTCGTATCCTTTAAGGTATCTGAGTTGTTATTTTCCCAACCCTTAAAACTCTACCACTTGGCCTACTTTGCACCTCCTTTATCTACAACCCCTACAACCTTGGAATAAATATGGCTGCCAAGGGAGGCCCTTAGTTCAAGTAGGTTTTCTCCCCTTCTTTCAACTCTCACCTCTGTTTCAGTACTCATACCCCCCCCCCCCCCCCTCTTGTTTTTCCTGGTATGAGACCTCTGCCACGTGGTGTCTGGGTGGAATGGCTGCTTCTATTACAGTTTTTTTTCCTTATAACAGCTTGAATTTCCCTACCTACACCTTGTTCCACCATAAGACCAGGAACACCCCCCCATGTCGTGCCTTGGAATTGGCTGCCTGGCTAGTGTGACTCCTGGAACCAAGATGGTCCTTTCCTGGTCTACCCGATGTACTGAGCCTCCATGCTCCAACTTTTTCCAGACAACAAATATATGTAAAGTGTGTATCTGGCTAAATAAACCTGATTCTGATTCAGAATAATTCAAAGGCTGGCCCTGCATAGACTAAGTGATTCATATGCATATAGTGACCCAAAAGTCCATCTAGACTGCTGGCATGTCAGTTATATGTGTATACAAATCTAAAACATAATCTAGAATTTTGGAACACTTTAAATAATAATACAAAAATGGAAAGGAAGTCACTTAACTTCGATGAATTTGCACACACGCCCTGCCCCAGAATGGTAGACAACAGATACGCTCTGTGGACCCATAAAGCAATATGATGTTTTTCAGTATAAGCTTGTGCTAGGCACCAAGATGTGTTGTTTCTGCAAATAGTTTTTGCTATGAATAAATGAATGCCTCTAAATGAATACCTTCATAGTCACATATTCATTTTAGAATTGAAGACATTTCGCTATTCAACCAAGTGGCTTTCTCAGTTGATGAGAGAAAAATTAAAGATGCTCTCACACGACAGTGCACCCACTGAGCTACCAATTAATTACTTTCTTAAAAAAAAATAACATGGCAGCATCCAGCCCCCCCCCCCCCCCATCTTTGCTGAACCACCAGTAAGATAGTAAGTAAAAAAATAATTACAAAAATATAAAGAAGAGAACAAGCAATCGCCGCCCCAGGTAGCTGCGTCACATGGCCTGATTACAAGTGCATCTCTGATGGAAGTTAAGCAAACAATTGTTTTTATCCTAGACAATCCCCTCAAGGGGAACAAAACCTGTAATACCCAGCCCTGGAGTCTAGAAGATTCTCACAGCTCAGCACATGTCCCATGTTTGCCAGCATGCACAGGGTGGAGAAAGCGCGGATGTCCTGTGGTACGAAGCTAACCTCAGCCACGCTTAGCTGTGCAGCATCCTTGCTTCCTCAGGGTCATGGATGAGGATCGCTATGGGATTCCAGATCAAGGTGAGTATCTGGCAAACCACAATGCAGGGCATCTGAAACAGGGCAATGTCTAGGCAAAATAGAGCTTTGAGCAAGAAAGAAAAAATTCTGTCCCATCCTCCCCCACCGTACTGCTGTCCCATACAGGTTTGTGCCATGCTGTGTCTCTTCCTTAGCAGCAGGCAGTACCCCTCCCCATGACTGAGACCAATATGAGGGGATAAGGAGCCTGCACCACTAACATAGGCCCTAACTCATTTAGAAAAAAACTGATGCATGAGTAAGAGGGGGATTCCCTCAAAACGTGTTGTATCGTGGCACTCGGCCATGGTGCCCCCGTGTTGCTGGATGTGATCATTTTAATATTTCCAAGTAAAATTGGAGGTTTATCCAAGTGCTGGATTTGTTGAACGATTGAAAGAGCCCGGACCTCTGTGCATGGCGAGACTCCATTGTGGGGAGCTATTGCTCCTGTTTTATAGAAAAAATTATGACTGGGAAAAAGACGCCCCCAATGAAACTGCTTGCTCTTCCCTAGAAACAGCCCTGATCTCAAATCAGAAAGGCCCTGTGGGCGACAAATAGGTGGACTAAGGTTTTGGTCTGCTAAACCCCCAAACCATACTCTGTTCCAGTCCTGGATTATGACAGCCAAATCATCCCCCATCTTTCAGGCTAGTCAGGCAGGTGTGCACTTGGTAAACCCCAATTGCCACCAGCCAGGGGCAGATTTGCCATAGGGAGACCCGGGACAAAATCCGGTGAACCACACTGCTTTGGGTCCAATTGGGCTGCAGCTTTTAACACCTACATTCAACCCCTATCCCCTTAGTCTCCCTCTCAGCCTCATATACCCAGCTCCACTGTTACCCACAAGCCAAGGAACCCCAGCCCCAATGCTATAGCCCTGATATGATGGTTGGGGGGGCCTCAGCAGAGATGTCTCGGGCCGGCCATGGGCTGGTATAATTCAGGGTTGATTTTTGGTACCAGTCCGCCACTGCCACCAGCAGTTACATGGGGTGAATGAGTGAGGATGAATCAGTGTCAGGAATCAGTTCTGTGCAGTTTCTGGCTAAACCAGACTTTGTCCACTCAGGAATGTGCCAGCTGGGAAAATCCAAGCAAGCAATATTTATGAAAGAAGAGGAATTTGAGTGATATAGGGATATATAACTATAAACCACAACAACCAAAAAAAACACCTTCCCTACTTTTATCACCATTCATCTACAATCCAATCGTTTTGGATGTAATTTTGTAAAATATACACATTTTTATATTTCTGGCCATCCCAGGGATTATTATCAGGGAAGGGAAAGTGGACATTCCCTTTAGTTTTTTGAGTTGAGGTCCACTTCAATGGGAACATTCACAGACATAACATTATAAGTACAACCATTTATCCTTAGTTTGATTCCTTTGAACCATACTCAGCTTGCCGCCCAGATCTTGAAAGCGCACGCTAGGGGTTGTCTACACAACAAACAACAGCAGGCAAAGCGTCTAGGCTGATGGCGTAAATACCTCCGCAATAAAAAGCTCCGATTTATACCGGCCGAGCACCACGGTTAAGCCAGTGTCTTTAACCGTGTAAACATTTGCAGAAGCCCCACAAAAAACACACGTCCATCCAAAACTCATTTGTATCCAAATGTACGGCGGCGGCTATATGAATTACTAACAGATGTAGGTCCTTTACCCGTTCAAATATTGTTTGAGCCAGCTGTAATTACGTGCTTATAAATAAAATATGAAAAGGTTTGTTAGCTCAGGAGAATGTGAGGGAGAAGACAAATCGGGGTATTCATCAACATCCAGTGCCAAATTCAAGACAAAGGCCCAACTTCACAGACGCGTCATTCATTTTAATAGGGCGATTTATTAAGGTGGCCTGGGAACAATATCATTTACATTAAGAATAAAACATTTTAAATACTCCCCTGGATGTGGATGAAAGATGGCCGGATAGCACAATGTTAGGAAGCACGCCAGATGTTTAGATGGGATCTGCGTACATTTTTGACACGTGTATTTATCTATATTTATTTAACATTTTCTACAGTGTCTGCAGCGTGAAATCTCCTCCGTCTCTGTCTCTCAAAGGAGCTCAGAATGGGAGGTCCTCCGGGTATGGACACCAGTTAACCTGCAAGTGTATTTTTGGGAGGAAACAAGCATTCTAAGAAGGAGGAGAATATAACAAGTCCTTACAGATAGTGTCCAAGGCAAGATCCCGATTTGAGATCCT